>JAACNH010002407.1:0-40463 GCA_019447015.1 Hymenochirus boettgeri
CCAGATCGTTTTTGGAATCGATGCTTTAAATCGATCGCTTTTAAAATACAATTCCTTTTTTTGCATTAGATCAATCAAAAGGCGAAGCTATGCGAGTGTAGAATAGATCGAATTTTGATCGGGGTCAGGTCGGAAAAGTATGTTCATTGCGCATTTAAAAGCATGCAAACTTATTGAAATATAGTTCTAAATTGCATTAGTAAAGATTTGCATAATTAAAGGAAACAATATCAAAAAAACATCACCCCCATTACATGTCCACACTTTCAGCAGCTGTGAAATCACTAATTTACAGCGTGCGGCCCTCCTTAGATAGCGCACAGCCAAATATGAGTCTAAAAAGCCCGCTCCTAGAAATCGCGGTGTGTGATTCTGGTTCAATTCAATTTTCAATCAACATTCAATCATGTATATTTAACAAGGTGATTGAAATGAAATAGGCTGGCTATCTATGAGCAAGTGTTCATATATATCGGATTTCAAAGTGCACGTATAGGAAAATCTGATCAGAAGAACAGCTTGAAGCCTCCCACCTAAAGCCTGCGAATTTTTTTTCACAGATGTCCACTTCTGTGGAGAGATAGGGACTGAAGAGACATGTTACGTAGCCCCAGGAGTTGTAGGTGTGGCTCCTGCCTTTATCCAATACCTTGTTTCATTGCTTAGATTCTTCTCCTCTTTTTTAATGACCCCTCTTTCTATCTGACGTGACTTTCTGTGAAGCTGTGAAGCTTGACTTCACAGCAGGGTGGCCTGTGGTTAACACTGATTACCTTGCATCTGACAGCGTTGAAGCCTTGGAACACATATGCAAGGAGTTTGTAACTTCTGCTACTGATGTTGAAATGGTTCAATTAAAAAGTGATCCACGTTTAATTTTTGTGTGTGATCTTCATGTTTTTTTGACTACATGGTTTTGTTGTATGTTCTCCCCGTGCTTTGGTGGGTTGCCTCCAGGCATCCGGTGTAACCCCCACATAATTAAGACAAAGTGATAGTTGCATGTGTCAAATATGTGCTTAATTGTAAGCTCTTCAGGGCAGGGCCTAATGTGATTGAAAACATGTAAATTTGTAAAGTGATAGGAAGATGTTGGCGGCTATATTCAATCCATAATAATAGTAGTAATAATAATATAATAAGTGATTATGACGCAATATGAGCCAGCAATGGGAAAGGGAATTCCCACCATGCAATTCACACCCTGCCTGCCTCTATTCTGTTACTGTAAAACTGAACACAGCAGAAGTTTATGATAATTAGTCCACTCGATTGAAGCAGAAAGGTTGCGGAATATATTTCGATTGGATCTATTTTCTAAAGAACAGAAGACAGATATCAAACTAAAAAACAATGCTAACAGTATAGATTAATTTATTTGTTCAATGTTGTGTCTGTTATGATTTCTTTATTGTGAGTCTGGTTGAATATTAAATATAGTCGTATGTAAGTGTACCAATGGGTTTCTAATAGTTTCCATTTTCTTTTGCTTTGTTCATGTTAACGGGGCGCGGGGGAGCGGTTTGGGGTACCATTGGTGTTACATATATTTCTTGTTACTCTTTTATTACTAAGTATTTCCAGACCTGTGTGGAGAGGGTACTGGGTGTGAAAAAAGGTGTTGCTTTAGGGGTGAGTGTGGTGAGGGTAGTAATTGAGTTGTGTTCGATGGAATTTGTACCAGAGTGGTAGGGGTCAAGTATATATTTTCTATGTCGACCGAGCAAACTTCCCCCTCTCCAGGGCACCCATTGGCTATTTGGGACAGTCTGGCGGTTTTTATCATAAATTGTGTAAGTTTGGAAGACAAAAAAACCTCCCTTTGATATTGTCTAGTCAATATATTAAAATTTTAATTCTTGAGTTTTGGTTGGCCAAACTAAAACTGCCTGATTGCCTGGTGTAACGGCTGTAGTTCTTTCCTCTGATTTGATTGGTAGGGTCCGAACTAGATATCGGGATTTTGGGAAAGTGTGTTCATCTTGACCGCATGATTCTACCCACCATTAAAAGATTGGACGATGTCCATGGCCCAAGTAGTTTTTTGTGAGATCATTTATATTAATTAGCATTATAAAGTTTTGGTGTAGAACCTTAGTTGCACTCCCAGGTATTGCATCATATATTAGCCATTAAATAGAATCATTTTTGTTGTTTCTGTTTTACGAGATGGGGGAGATGCGAGGCTATAGATTGGGAGTTCATTGACTTGGAAAGCCTGAAACAATCCAAAATTCTTTATAAATATGTGTGAGGTGGTAGCAATGTATCAGGTTTAGTCAAGTAGAAGTAAGATGTCATTAGCAAACATTTGAAGAGGTTTGATTCTATTTTAACTGTTATTCATTATATTGTTGGGTTTCGAAAACGGGTTTTCTAGGGGTTCCATGCAAAGGGCAAGAAGCAGACAGGGGCAGCCGTGTATTGTGCATTTTAAATTCTGATGGTATCTGAGGGGAATTCCATATTTTTTTTTACCATAGCTTTGGGATTGTGTAAAGGCTCATAAGACAGCATATAATTCTCGGAAATTTAAATCTCTCTAACACCCGTTGCAGTATATAACTAAATCTACTCTATTGAATGACTTTCTATTGACTAGGGAAGAGTTCTTGTTGGTATGTTGTGTTGGCTAGTGTTGAAGGGAGTAATTGTTTTTCTTATATATTGTCTGCTGGTGTCTGCCTGACACAAAAGCCTGTTGATTATAGTGGATGAGGTGGTAGGATGTTTTTTTTTGGTCGGTTTTGCTACTACTTTGGCTATTATTTGTTAACATCTATAATAATTAAAAGATTTGTATTATTTGGCTATTAAAGTTCCTCTCTCATTGCTATCTAAATAAGTTTACCTCTATTACAAACAGTGTGCTGCCCATAGTATTGGTTTGTATGATTTCATGTGTGTCATGTTCTAAAAAACTTTTCTCTAGTGGATATGTAACTTCGATTCTATATCTTCTCGTGCTACAAAGCTTTGTTAATACTCCATTGGAGGGGAGGGTATTGCGCTTGAGAATATCTTTGAATTATCTGGAAATGGAATGAGTGTGTGGCTGACCAGGAGATCTCGATATGTATGGGCCTTGCATTTGGGTCAAGAATGAATGAATTGTCTAGTCTTAGTAATATTTGTTACGGTGAGTACGAATGTATATTCTCGGAGGGGTGGGTTTGTATTCGCCATGCGTAAATCAAATTTGTCTTCAGTGGTGTGGTTAGTTGTTTACTGACGGATGACCTAAATTTCAGGTTAGGTTTGAATTTATCTAGTTGTAAAAAAAAAAAAAAAAAAAAAATTTTTGAAAAAAAAGGGAAAATATTTTTTTTTTTTTTTACATTAAAATCCACCGGAATTTTAGATAGGGCCTGATGTATTGTGATAAGTATTGTGATTGTTGTTCGGGCATATTACATGGAGGTGAACGTTATCTGGACACGTAAACATACCATTAAAAAACTTAAAAGGGCCTTTTTGGTTGCTAAAGTGAGATTCTTTACCCATGGTAAGTCTGTGTGTAGTAAGTATGGCTACTCCCACTTGTTCTGAAAGAGGAGAATGAGTAGTAGATAGATTAATATGTGTTGTTCCAGTATTTGGAGTCACAACTTTTTTTGAAAATAAGGATCTTGGAGCATTAAGATATAAGGCTAGGCTGTATGGGTGAGGGACTGGGTTAGCCTCCACTAGCATAATTAGAAATAACAGGATAAATTGCTGCGTGGGTGGAATAAGTCTTACTGTGTAAACAGTTTTTGAAAATAGAGTAGAAGATACTGAAATTTGTTATGTTGGGAAGTAACTCCCATCTTTTACTTCATATAGTGTTTCAGTGGGCATGCTATCAATAATTGGTTAGGTTTAATATGGTTTGATTTATTGATATACTCTCCCCCAATTCACCTCTTTTTTTGCTTTGTCACTCTTTCCCTTTCTATCTTTTTCTTTCCCGTTTCTCCCCCCCTCGTCTTCCTTGTCATGTCCTTCCACTCCTGTGGTAGTATTGTGTTTTTCTTAAGAGAAATTCAAAGTCAGATCCTCTGTAGCTTGCTTACTGTGAGGGTGAGTGTGATCTTCTCATTTAGATTCTCCATGAACTTTGCCTTTTTTGGTTTTTGTTAGATTAGTTATAGCATCTAGGGTTCAACTTGAGCTTTAGGAACGTCATCTACGGTTTTGTGAGCTTCTCGGTGTTATTGGAGGAGTTGGAAATACAAATTATTGTTGATAACCCTTATTTGTGTTACAAATATGTTTTCTCACACCTTTCTGCTATGTGTTTTCTAGTAGTAGGATTTTAGCACCTAAGGGAAGGCGAGAATTGAAAACAGTTTTCCTCAAATCGTTTTAAACTCATATCCAACTTTATATAATTGCATAACATATTATTTAACCACACTTTACATTATCTTATAGGACTAATAGGGGTTGTTGTCCTTGGGGAATTGATTGTTTGTATACTGGGATGTCCATTTTTGGTTGACCCTTGTGGAAGGAAGGCGGGGGGGGGGGGGCGGGGGGGTAGCAAAGTCTCCCCTCCTCTCCCTTTTTATTGCAGCTATGTATCCTGGGGTTTGTCAGGAGGAAAAATTGTGGTCTCAAGTATGTCAGTTAAGGGCTTTAATTCTCTGCGCCATGTTAACGTTGTGGGTGACAATCCTAGTCTAAGGTATCTGTGAATCTCAAAGATGATTTTGTCGTGCTTCTGGCTGTTGCATTATTCTTACTTTTATTTGGAAATAATGCAGTTGCAAATTAAGTCTCTAGGAGGGGGGGTGGGTTACAACCAGGAGTTTTTGGGACTTAATGCGCTGTGTGCTTGTCCATAAAGGAACACTAACCTCATGTTTTTAAAAAAAACGATGGCCATAGTGTGTATTATTCACAGGAGGTGAGAACGATTATTTCTCACTACTCGTGGATAATATTACGCTAGGGGGACATGGAACTTACCTTAACGCTGCTCCACTCGCAGCCACTCAGCACTGACAGCGGCTCTGTCCCGACACGTGCCCTATCTTAGGCGGCATGCGCGCACAATACACAAAAGATAGGTCGCCGTGATCGGGGAGGAGAACAGCTGTTTCCGTGACTGAGCAAGCTGCGAGTGAGCGGGGTAAGGGAAGTTCCAGGTCCCCGAGCGTAATATTATTCACAGGGAGGTGAGAATAAGGTTCTCAACCTCCTGTGAATAATAGAAAAACGAAATGGCACATCGTTTTTTTTTTTTTTTGATTTAGTTGTTTCTTTAAGAATGAGATTTGGTTGTCCTTGTCCTATATATGAAAACACAACCAAGGAAGTGTTATTATAACATTAAGTTAGTATCAGATGTAGGACATAGAACTATCAATTTAGATATAAACATAGTGGCCAGCTAAATCAATAAATGTAGGAATGTTTATTTATAAGGGTTAAGATAACAATCGGTATATATATTCTTTATTTTTTTTATATTGTATAAATATAGTGAGTTGCATTGAGTTTTTAAGAGCAACTATTAGGTTGGGTATAAACACTATTTTCACATAGGAAAGGGCTATATGTATGTGTGTGTAATTACACTATTTAAAGGGCAATTATAGTGAGAAAATTGTTTTTTTCATTATTCTACTGTATCCTATACGTCATCCCATCCCACCCAGGGTTACCTTTAGTTTTCTTTTAAATTCTACATAGTACCCGAGATATAAGCCTTTGAATATGCTTGATTTGTAGGAGCTCTACACATCATCTGTCACTCAAAGGCAACACACCACACAATCCAAAGCTCCCATGCGAGTACTGTCAACACTCTCTCACCCACACTATATGTACCAGTGCAACATATAGTCAAAAATTCTGTAGTGCTAACACAATCAAATAAACCATTAACCCAGGCAATATGAGCATAACACCACTATAAAAACAGCCCCTCCCCCCCAAACAAATCTTCTATAATACAAAACCAGTGATCAACTGGAACACTAATACAGTATATATAATACAAGTAAATACAGACTATATACCAACACAAGACCCACAGTGAAATCTATGAAATATTATAGACTAAAAGCAAAATTGAAATGTAACCGGACAACAAGCAGTGTCCACTGTGTTTGTGAAGATCTCACTACAAGCTGCCTGTTCCACTGACTCTCTCTTCAGTGATTAGGATCTCAGCTAAGCAGGGGAGGATATGAAACTTAGGTTAAAAAGTAAATAACAATTAGCAAAGTTAGAGAACAGCAGAGTTCAGTAACTACTTGTAAGGAATCTCAGCACCACTTGTCCTCATCTCCCCCCTGCCCCTCCTTCAGCATAGTGTACTTTATTCCACACTTTGACTGCTTGCAGTTCTACTATGGAAGGAGGGGTCAAACAAAGGATGTCAGCACTTCATTTAAAGTCCTTCAATGACTAATGCTCGGGACTATGTATACAGCCCGTCACTGCTGAGGGGGAATAGACAGAGGGGGGAGGGGACTTACACAGGCTTGGTACTAACTTCTGCCAGTGTGAAGAACGAAAAGCACACAGGAAAACATGAAAGTAAGGAGATTATACTAAGTGATCTATACATTGTATACAGACAAAGTTTTTTTTTCACTATAGGCCCCTTAATTAAAATCACCATAAACAAATACACTATAAAAAGATAGTACACTACTGACATTACTGTATATTTTAGTTACAAAAAAAATGATATACAATTAATAAATATTTGGGAAAACTCAAAATGGTAGGTTAGCCCCAAGAGTGCTACAGGGTCTCCTGTAGGACACTAAAAGGAGTAGATTTTACTAACATCAAATGGGGTTTGATCGCTTACAGCAGTGCCACTGTTAGCAAAATAAATAACTTCTCTTGGAAATTGGGACATGACAAAAATAGGAAGTGTAAAGAAGAAGTTCCTGTATTACAACCCAATTATGTGCTGGTTTGTAAAACATGTTGACAGTCTTAGCCATAGAAAGAAACAAAAACTTCCTTTAGGTGAGACATCCAGTTTCTGTTTGCTGATTAGGAGTGATGTCTGTTTATCTTAATTACTTGCAGGTCTCTGAAACTACCCAACATTTAGAGGAATGGACAGTTTTACCCTTTTTCAATATTCAAATATACGAATTGGATGAGGGATGGTACCCTCTAGTGGATGGTTTCAAAATCTTTTTTCTAGAAACTTCAATGGATCTACTCATGGTGGTTTTAATGGATGGAAAGTTATTGGGATATTAAGTCTGACACAGCAGTTTATAGTGTATTTCTAAAGTGCTTTTAATACTTGAGCACTTTCATATATAAATGTTTTGTATTTGTATGATTAATAGGACTCTATTTATAAAGGCACGTTATTGCTCTTTTGCAATCTGAAATATAAATCACAGTTGTAAAAAGCTCCGATAGTGTCCTAAAAATCAATGATCTGATATGATCTACAACCGGATCAGAGATTAACTAAATGCACATAGAATAACCATTGCGTTTTAATTACTGCATTGGTATTTTAAGACAAATGTTCGTTATTAAACAACACGTTCAGTGTTACTTGCACTACTGCATGTACATTGCGCCTTCTTGGTACATTACGGCATTTACAATATGGCGGCCATAGATTCAATCTCTGCACAGCAGTTGTTATGCACTGTGGTGTTTAGTACTGAACTATAAACACCAAGCAGTTCCTTGAAAAAGGTCGAAGCCATCGACCGAAACGTTGCATTGCACTTTAATAAGTTTTGCTATAAGAAGTCCTTGGAGTGCCCACCTTCTTATCTATTTATAATCGTCAGTTGTGTAGCACCACGGCGATTGGAGAGCTTCAACTTGTGTACCTACAATACTTTTTATGATGGGAGGGAGGATGCTGATGGATGGATAGGGAAGGTGGTTATGCATGTGTAAACTTTTTCACTTATTCATTTAAATGACCATAAAAGCAAAATTATAGTTGCATATTTACAATTAAACAATACAATTAAAAAACAATTATAGACTACCCAACACCCCCATTGTTACTAAAAAAAAATTTCAAAATGGAAGGTTTAGCAACCTCACAGAGTGTAAAAAGTCTTCATTGGACCCTAAAAAGAAGGCCATGTCAGTACCTCAAATCATTTTGTAATGTTTTCAAGACGTTCAAAATAATAAAAACAGATCTATATCTGTACAGTAGGGCATTGTACAGAGAGTCAAGAGTGCTACGTAACTTCGCTTTTATAGGGTATTCCATACTGAAAGTTTGTTGCTTAATGTGGGTAACCTAGCCCACACCCAACGCATGTTAGTTTAGTTCAAACAAAAGCTGCAGAAAGCTAACACTGCATGCCTCATTCCCTGGTGTATGATCTCAACCCTGTGGTCTTGCCGGGAACTGCAGCAGGGGACGGACCTTCAGCCGCGCCTTTGATTGGAGCAGCCAATCACAGACGTGCTGCGCAGCATTTCCAGAATGCGGGGAAAAAAGCAATGTAAGTATTTTCTGCAAGCTTTTTTAAAAGGGACAGTACAGTGGAAATTATCAATATTTGTTAATTTAAGTTGTGGTAAATCATACTTAGTTATGTTACATATTCTCCTCTGTTTTTCCTCTTTTTGGATTCCCACAATATAGTTTTTTATACTCTGCATGCCACTGTGGGGGCGCACTTTTTAAACAGGGCTGGTCTCCCTAATGAGGCAGGGTGAGGCACATTACAGGTGGCACCGTAGGGAGGTAAGCCATTTTGATGGCAGAACAAAAAAAAAATTGCATACACTTCAACTTGCTGCATATGCTTGATCCCGGCCCCTTCTCTTTTGGTGCCAACTTTTATTAAGTCCAAATCTGTCTCCTGTCTGTGTGCGCCTCATCGCTCACAGCTGTCTCTGACGCACAGGTTTCCTGTCTTTGCGCTCGAGAGAGTGCTCACGCATGGCAAACAGAGTGGAGAAAAACTTAATAAAGGGTGCGCACTGAAAGAGAAGGGGCCAGGCTTAAGGGGGAAAATAGCTATGCTGTGCCGGACCTCAGGTATGAGAACTTCCAAATACCGGCAGTCACTGTGGGCAACCTTGATACCAGTCACTGTGGGCAACCTTGATACCAGTCACTGTGGGCAACCTTGATACCAGTCACTGTGGGCAACCTTGATACCAGTCACTGTGGGCAACCTTGATACCAGTCACTGTGGGCAACTGGTACTCAACCGATTCACTGTGGAACAAGCACTGGCCGTACCAGTCACTGTGGGCAAACTTAATACAAGTTACTGTGAGCAAACTGCCCTCCCACTATATAGTGTGATTGATTATAGTTGTTGTGGAAACTGTGTTCCTCAAATGCTGATTCCCAAAATATAGATTTTAATCTGTGTGGCCACGGTGTGTGTACTAATCTTAAAGTATGTATTTGTCCCTTTCTAGCTAAGCTGATAGGTTCTCCATTTCTAGCAGCCTAAGCAGCCTTTCCCCTCTGTCCGGTCTACCTTGTCCCACTGGAAATGCCCCTCCCTTAGCATGCCAATGTATTCTTTTGTTGTTGACGTTCATAGTCTCTCCATCAGCCCATAGCTAAATAAATATAAATCTGCCTATACTATCTTGATCTTTCTCATGCATTTCCTGTTTTGTTCTCCCGGATGTTTGAGGTTCCTTCTAAAAATAAATGTGCTGGTTTTTTGACATGTTGACATGTGAACAATTTACATAAGTTTACATTTACTGTATAACAAAAAGAATGATTTGTGTACTGATCACACAGCAAAGAACAGCAACACCTCATTTACCCAGAATATGAAACAGTATTAAAATCAGATAAAACATCCCTCCCTACAACTGCAGCCTACCTGCATTATTCTAATTTGTAACCCTTCTTCTTTTTCTGAATTTAAAGATGTAATTCATAAAGACGAGGTACAATAAAGTCATTTGCTATTTCTGAACAATAATTAAAAATATGTACTTTCTCTGACCTTGGATAAAGTCCGACCATGCAGAGAAACGCGTCCGGTTCTTTTAATCAGCTCGTCGACCCCTCCTGTATCATGACCATACAGACTGGTGCAAAGTGGTGAGATCATGTTGTGTTATGTTTGGCCACTGGTTTTGGTGCTCTGTTGTTTGGCTCCCTCCTCCTATTCAGGGATTGTTAGCGGTAGGGGAGCTAGCTTATACCTATCATAGTTGGGCTACATATTGATGTATTTTTGTTCTGTGTATATACATATGATGTAGATACACTGATATATTGTATGTGATACACTGCTTTGCATATCTACCTATTATCTACATTGTGTATGACTTCATGAATGAGTATACAGGTTTATTGTCTGAGCTTTGTCCCTCCTCTCTTTCACTGTCAGTGGCCCCGTGCAGCCCATGGGAAGACACGCTTGCAAAGCGGGTCTTCCCATCAGCTACATTGCTATCTGTCACTTACAGGGAAGGGAGGAGAAAGTCTTGCAGGAGTTAGTTAAAGTAGCCAGGGGTGAGGGTCTCTCATATGCACTACAAATCCACTCCCCCCCCCCCCCTTCTCCATAAAAAAGTTTTTTGTTAGACAGGGAAGTGCAAGGAAGTTCCCGTATTACACACCACATTATGTGCTGTTTGTAAAGCATGAGTATAGTCTAGCAATTAAAATTCTTCAGGCTCACACATTCACTCTTAGGAGACACAATCAGTTTCTATTTGCTAGACAGGAAGTGGTGTTTTTTATTGCATTTCCCAGCATTCTTAGAGAAATGGCCAGTTTTTTCCCAAATGTAATATATTAATAGGATGAAGGCTGTGAGGTACCTTCTGTTAAAGAAGGCTCTATTTCATTGTATGTTGTGGTTTTTTTTCATTCTTTATCTCCACCTCACCTTAATCTCTAAAGCTAATCAGTATCCTGTGCTCTCAAGTTGTAACATAAGCAGCTATAAATATGGAACATGCCATGATGAATACAAATGAGTATGACATAGCATGTTTATCTGGATCCTGTTTAGGGTCTTATGCTACCAAATGGTGCTGTTTAGTTTGAACCACACAAATTTATTCTCAGACCTGCAGTTATCCTATTTGGTTCCCCTGGATGCTGATGACTGAGTAATAATTTAAAATATCATGTGTAAAATTCGTATATTTACCAAAGCAAAAAACACATTAATTTTTACTGTGCACCCAATGGTACACTTTTGCCTAGAAGTATGATATAGATAGATGTAGTAAATATACAAGTAGATTGCACTTACGCTCCATGTCCAGGGTGCTTAATCCAAGGTACCACATAGATAAGGGTAACTAATAGTTTTTGCGGAGCACTCATCTGGATATTTTCAACAACAGATAATTCATTAAGCATACTCATCAATATAATCAAATGTATGGTTGATATAAATTCTCTGTTGTTGAAAATATTCAGATGAGTGCTCTGCAAAAACTATTTATTACCTTATCTATTCTATATCCTTAATGGTAATCAGTACACATTCCTGGGCCCCATATAATATCATATTCTCCCTTCCCCCCCAGCCCTTTGGCTTTTTAAAATGAGGGAAGAGGTGTCCATCCCGTGCTTTATATTTAAGGCATAGGACCTGCCATTAAAGGGGCGTGTTGGGGTGCTATTACCACATGGAAGCTTGACCATGCTTCCTAATAAATACAAATAATAGAAGGATTGTGGAAGCACACCTTAGGCTACATTACAACTATGTTTTGCAGAAGTAGTTGCATTAGTACATGTGAGAAATAGATTGTAGAAATAAGAAGCTTCCATGTTGTTGCCAGTACAACCCACAGCCCATGTAGTCATCAAAGAACCCCGCCCTCTGACCCCAGTATTAGTATAGTATAGTATTTTGAGGATAAAAGACATATGCCCATCCAGTCCAACCCATCAGCATATCCTCATTTTCTGCCTAATGTTGATCAGAGGAAGAAGGCAAAACAACCCCACCAAATTTTTGCCCAAGGGAGCAAAAATTCCTTTCAGACTCCAAATGGCAATCGGAAATTTCCCTGATCAGCTCTACTTTATGTATTAGTGCCAGTAACTTGCAACATTCCTTGTTTGCAGAATTCACTGTCTCTATGCACAGAGTGTTTTCTATACACCAATATGGAAGTCCCTGAAAGACTTTGAAAGCGCTTGTTACCCTGCAATTTATTTACCAGTCAATGTGAGTCACTGGTAGATAAGCTGAGGGTAACAAGCAGCTTTCAAAGTCTTATCAGAGACTTCCATATTCCATTTTTTTTATTATTATTCTTTTCCTCACAAAAGATAAAGCTTCCAAATGTACCTGTATTCTCTGGTTATTCAGTGTTGGTCCACCCGGTAAGGCACCAGGTTAAAAGTACACAGTTCAGAAGGTCACAAGTTCAATACCCCAGACTTAACTCTTTTTGTTTCTATTATTGTTAGGAAAGTGTGTAGTGACTTGGCAAGAATGGGTTAACTATTGGTATAGTCTTGCAAAGGACCAATAAAAATACCATTCCATCCTGGAACAGTTCTATTGTTTATATTACGATTAGTGAAGCATGGAACCAGATCCTCTTTTCCAGACAATGTGGGGGCCGAGCCGTGTATCTGGAATCTCTTCAGCTAGAGGTCTGGTGGGTTACCCTAAGAAGTCATTTTAAGGACAACCATACATGTAAAATAAATGTTTTCGGTATTGGAAATGTAAGACAGAAACCAATATTATACTTTGAATGGGAAAGTAGGCCCATTAAAATGATACCAACATGGAGCCCTTATTCCCTTGCCAGGCGAGTTATTAATATCTTGGGAAATATGCGTTACACACAGGTCATGTTGGTATTGGAGGAATTGATAATTAATACAGGAGAGGAATATGTGGTCATATCCCAATACAATGTACATATCTACATTATATGGAATCTCCCTAACTGAAGGGGAATAAATGCTTTGGCTAGTCGTAAATCTGGACATTCCTAGACACTCCACCTCATGCATAGCCAGGAGGGGTGGTGGTTAATCAAATAGTTTAAAATCCTTGTAGCCCCTATAACTGGTTCATACTGAGGGGACATGGTAAAACGTGTGTATGGACCCGATGTTCTCTTCCCGCCCCAGGATACAGGACTTCTTCTAGTAAGTAGGGTCTGTGATATTTTTAACTTTTTGTTTATTAGTAAACTTAACTATTGTGTTGTCATTTATTATAACACCATTTTCTTTTATTTTTGTATTATATGCACTGTCCACCTTTTGGAATATTAAATCTAAAATGTAATTCGTTTTGTCTTGTGCGCTAAAAGAACTCAATTAGCCTCTGATAAGTTATATGTAGTTGAATGGAGTGTTTGCAGTGTAAATGCTAATTGGACTCTGTGACTGCTTGTAAAGGACTGATGCTAATTAACCAGTTAGTTGCTGGAGTGAATGGTGTAGCGTTAACCATTTAGCTGCCAGGAAAGGGGTGTGCATAGTCAGTGAGTCAAGAGTGTTTTTGGGGCGTCTTTAAGGTCATAACTTAAAGTGGTGGCAGCTTGTTACCGATCGATTGGTCAGATCACGTGCCCAGCGAACTGGCATTCGTGACAATTATGTTTCAAGTAAAAGATTAACAGGGAGATTCAATAACAGTTCTTATCATTACAAATGGTGCTAATTTTGCCCCAACTAATCAGATGTTAGCTTACAATGTTAACTAAGATCTAATTGGTTGGGGCAAAATTAGCACATTTTTAATGATACATCGAATTTAATGAATCTCCCTGAAGCAATCTAAATGTACCACAGTTTTCACCTTTTTTCAGTGGTGGCTCACCTGGTAAGACACCGGTTTTAGAAACACACAGTTCAAAAGATCACAAGTTCAAGTCGCCCAGGCTTGCCTTATTTTTTGTTTCATATGTCCTAGTAAAAGAATCTACATGTACAAGTGATTTATATAGAATCTCTGTTAGCAAAGAGGTAAGAGCTCTCCTGAGTCACATTTTAGGCAAATACAAGAATGTAAATACATTTCGTGAGAGTCTACCCTGAGAAGATTATATCTGAACCAAAGTATAGTTTTTCTGACTAAGGGGTAAAAACATCTTGCATTCCCTTTATTTCACAATATGGGAACTTAAGCTTTAATATCTTTAGAAATCTGGAAACCCATTGGCCATTTAAGAACAGGTTATCCATCTATGTTCGGAATTTTAAGAAACCCCCTTGCTCATATAGAGGGGCCCACAATTCGTTCCGGTGAACTCAAGTACTATACTTACGTCCAATTCACTCTATTTCATGCTTCCATCCAAAAGCACACTTAAATCCACATGCAATAATTGCCGGTTGCAGTTATGCTGCTTGTCACCTGAGTCTTACCTCTATCAACTGGTGGATGTTAATTGGTTCCCCGGTCTTCAATCAATACGTTAAAGGAATAGTTCACTTCAGTGAGCTATTCCTTTAAATTGTCACATGTTTTATGCACAAAGCACATATTATATTAGTTGTGCCAGCTGCACGCTTCCTTAGCGAACTTATGCAACTGGTGAAATGAAGACTTTAATATTGAAGCATGAATTTAACTACTTTAAATATCGCTGCGCCCTGGATAAATGAGCCTTCAAAGGTTAATATTCTAGTGATATTTTACAAGTGTGTGTGTTTATGGCTGGGGGTTACGGGATATGTGAACAGTGTTTATTAATATCAGTGTGTACATCCCACTTTTATTGAAGCACTTGGCTACTGTAGTGCAATATGTATGTATCACTGAACTGGTATCTTGTTATAGTTACACAACATTGAACATAATATTTGCCCCTTCCGTAACAATATATGACACAGTTATCAAATATATTACATACGTACTTGTACTTGTGTCGCCCCTCCCCTTACTCAAATATGCAGAAGCAGAAGGCTGATGTTTAAGCTTCAGTTCAGATCCAGGGTGGAAGCAGCCTGGACTGTCTCATTTATGGCACAGGAACTGTCGGATCTTCTCCCTCCCCTGTCCATACATTCATTTTTCTAGGCTGAGCTGCTCCACCTCTGCTCTCTGTGCTCCAGACGGATCGCTACTGCAGACAGTGATTGACCGAGAAAGCAGGAGTTTGAATCTCCCGCTTTCTGTCCTCTGATAGGAGGGCGGGAGAGTACATTGGCTGGCCTGGTTCCAGCAGGTTCAGGCACTTGCACTATCAAAGTCCTAGCAGGAGATTTGGGATGTCACTGCTCTGCAGCTGGGTTTGGTTACTATTTTATTGTTTTAATGGCTTTATCACAGTTTATATGTATATTTATGTATTATTGGAGTAATAAAGTGAATAAAAATAATTACATTTGTTTACACAGTGTTATCTACAACTGTAACTGTACAATTACATGTGTTATCTACAACTGTACAGGTACAATTACACACCATGTTATCAAACGAACAGTACAATTATAAAGTTATCTACACTGTAACAGTACAATTACATACAGTGTACTACAGCTGTAACAGACATTACAATACGTGTTATCTACGCGTAACAGTACAATGACAATACAGTGTTATCTAACTGTAAACAGTCATTACATACAGTGTTATCTACACTGTAACAGTACAATACAACGTGTTATCTACAACGAACAGTTATTAAACACAGTGTTATCTACAACTGTAACAGTACAATTAAAACAGTGTTATCTAAACTGTAACAGTACAATTACAACAAGTGTTATCACAACTGAACAGTACAATTACAACAGTGTTATCTAAAACTGTAACAGTACAATTACAACAGTGTTATCTACAACTGTAGTAACAACCAGTACAATACAACACAGTGTATCTACAACTGAACAGTACAATTACAACAGTGTTATCTACAACTGTAAAAAGTACAATTACAACACAGTGTTTATCTACCAACTGTAACAGTACATAAAACGTGTTCTAACAACTGGACAGTACAATTACAACAGTGTTATCTACAACTGTAACAGTACAATACAAACAGTGTTATCTACAACTGTAACAGTACATTACAACAGTGTTATCTACAACGTAAACAGTACAATTACAACACAGTGTTATCTACAACTGTAACAGTACAATTACACAGGTTATCTACAACTGTAACAGTACATTACAACAGTGTTATCTACAAACTGTAACAGACAATTAAAACTCAGTGTTACCTACAACTGTAAAAGTACAATCACAACAAAGTGTTATCTATAACTGAAACAGTACAATTACACAGTGTTATCTACAACTGTAACAGTACAATTACACAGTTGTTATCTACAACTGTAACAGTACAATTATAACAGTGTTATCTACAACTGTAACAGTACAATTACAACAGTGTTATCTACAACTGTAACAGAACAATTACAACTCAGTGTTACATACAACTGTAACAGTACAATCACAACAAAGGTTATATAACTGAAACAGTACAATTACACAGTGTTATCTACAACGTAACGTACAATTACACAGTGTTATCTACAACTGTAACAGTACAATTTATAACAGTGTTATCCACAATGTAACAGTACACTTACAACTCAGTGTGTCTACAACTGTAACAGTACAATCACGTAGGTTATTACAAACGTACTGTAAACAGTATTATACAGTGTATTTTACAACTGTGACAGTACAATTACACACAATGTTATCTACAACTGTACAGTACAATACCAACAGTGTATCTACAACTGTACAGTACAATTACACAGTGTTATCTACAACTGTAACAGTACCAATTAACACAGGTGTTATCTACAACTGTACAGTACAATTACAACAGTGTTATCTACAACTGTAACAGTAAAGTTACAAACGTGTTATCTACACATGTAACAGAAAGAATTACAACATCAGTGTTAACTACAAATGTAACAGTACAATCACAAACAAGGAGGTTACTTCTAACACGAAAACAGTCACAATTACACAAGTGATCTACAACTGTAAAAGTACAATTCACAGTGTTATCTACAATGTAACAGTACAATTGAACAGTGTTATCTACAACTGTAACAGTCCAATTACAACAGTGTTATCTACAACGTAACAGAACAATTACAAACTCAGTGTTACTACAAACTGTAACAGTGAACATCACAACAAAGTGTTATCTATAATGAAACATAAAATTACACAGTGTTATCTACAACTGTAAAGTACAATTACACCAGTGTTATCTACAACGTAACAGTACAATTATTAACAGTGTTACTAACAAATGTAACACGTACAATTACAAACTCAGTGTATCTTAAACATACTGTAAACAGTACAATCACGTAGTGTTATTTACAACACTGTACCTGTACAATTAACAGTGTTATTTACCCAACTGTGGACAGTCAATTACAGCAACGTATCTGACAACTGTAGCAGTACAATCACACCAGTGTTATCTACAACTGAACAGTACAATTACATAGTTTATCTACAACTGTAACAGAAACTACAGAAATATTTCAACACAGTGTTAATAATTTGGATTGAAAAAGCCCAAATTCCTGTTCTTTCTATTTCTTCTTCTTCCGTTTTTTATCATTCCACTTTTTTGGACTGGTATCGTCCTCTCACAGTTTTGAGTAGAGATACAGAAATTCGGTAAAAGAGAAGTGTGCTATTTTCTAACAAGGAATCCGCAGAAAGCATTACGGCGTATCCGGGAATTGGGCCATGTTTTTCCATAGACTATAATGGTAACAATCTCAAATATGGATATTTAAAAAACAGTTTTTTTTTTTTTTATGGTCATAAATACAAAACGGTGATACCCAACCCCCCCACACAGACACGGGTACGCACAACTAATGACCTACTTTATTCCTTAGCAGCCATAAATAAAGTCAAAAAAACTAATTTAGATTTTCCTTGTGTACAATTAAACAGTGTTATCACAACTGTAAACAGTACAATTACACAGGTTATCTACAACTAACAGTTTACAGTAGACAAACACAAGTGTGCGTTTTTACATGCAATCTAATCACACTTTAAAATTGTGGTGTGGCCTAGCCCTTTTTCATTCTTTTAATATCTTTTTCCTTTAAAGGGCATGTCTACCCTAAATTTTGACTTTTAATATGGGGTAGCTAACCCCGCCCCCAACCGGAAGCATTAGGTCTTTAAAAAGAAGCCGAATCAATTACACACCTTCACTCCAGAGGTGCTCTCCTCCCAGCTCCTTTTAGAGGAAGTTGCAAACAGGACTTTACCGGCAGCCCGCGTCTGTAAGAGGCATGGATGGTGGAGGAAGGGGGGAAGTGCTCCACTGCGATTGCACAGCTCTTTATTCACTTTCCTGGACTTTGGCCAAACACTGCAGGAGAACACATAGGAGTGAGAGATGTAAGGTAAGGATGTTTTAAAATACACAGTGGGGCCAGTATGGTTTAACTTTAGTTTCGGGGTGGAATGCCTTAAATAAAAGGACTTTATTATTTATTATTATTTTGGATTCAGAAACTTAAACCCCTAGTCATAGGCACCTGAGCTATTTGGCTTGATCTCTTCTTTGAAATTGTATTACTTTGAAAGGACAAAGCGAGAATGTAATAATCTTATAAACCCCATGAAACCACTTATAAGTCTATTTCTAAGATAGTAACAGACAATTATTGTATTTATTAAAAATGCCTTAAAAATTCCTGTATTAGTAGTTTTTTTAAACAATTAATGATCATATATGTATATAATTATTCTTAATATTTATCGCCTATACAAAAATGGAACTGAAAGGTCATATTTGTCTACTGGAGCCACAGCTGCTTTACTGCCTGCAAAGGAAATCTATAAATAGGTTAGGAATCAAACTGATTTTTAAACGTTTACACATGAACTACATTTTCTGTGTGCCATGGTTTTAGATTCATCTAACTTATTCTATATCCAAGTTTCAAAATATATCCAACTGCTCTAGAAAACAACGAATTTCCTTATGCGTTATTAAGCTATTGTATATTTAAAACAATACTTTTAGCGTTATGTATTTGAAACGCATAGTAGCACGCTGAACTGCTTGGGTGCGTGCTTCTGGTGCGCTGTGATACGCAATGTCGCATGCGATCTGAATACCGTTTTGTACGCACGATCAGACGCAGTCGGGATCAGATCCCGCATTAAAATGGAGTAGTGTGCCTATCCCTTATAGAATGGTTTTACCATGGCACTCATAAGATTATTTGGAGACTTATCCAAGTGTTTTTGAAGATATCAGCTCTAACAATACTGGAAAGCTGCCTGTTGACCTTTTTAAGTGCATTTTCCCCCCCACAGTTTTAAAGGACTTCTATCTATAATAAATGTAATAATTAAATAGAAGGAACTGGTATTCTACCTTATAGCCATCATATATACCGAAAAAATAGGTTATTTGTAATTGACTATAAACTGGAAACTATAATTCTCCCCAATCACCAAATGGTGAGAGAGTTTTGACAGTTGCTATGCTGTGTCGAGGCTTGACAGTTGGTTTGTGGGGGGAAAACAGGGTCAAGTGGAAGTGGGAGTGGTTAAAAGAGGGAAGGGGATACTGCTCTAAATAGAGATGGACTTAGCTCGAACTCGGGTCAACTATTCGAGTCCGAACGGACTCGGACTTCTTGAACTATCCCGGACCCGGATTTTCAATATTTTCCGGACTTTCGATACTTATCGCGTTCGAGGAATGCGAATATGCGAGTAAAATGTCTATTATACCAATATGTGTGTAAATATCGAAGTGCTATCGCACATCCGCAAGTAAAATGTCTATTATACCTCTACGTGAAAATAAATATCGGATATCGAATCCGCAAGGTAAAATGTCTATTATACCTAATGCGAGTAGAAATATCAAATTCTCGAATCGCAAGTAAAATCTCCATTATACATACGCGAGTAAATATCGTATTCTCCAACCGCATGTAAAATGTCTATATACCAATACGCGAATAAATATCGAATTACGAATATGCGAGTAAAATGTCTATTATAACAATCATGAGTAAATATCAAACTCTGAATCGAGTCTTTTCATGGGAATATTACGAATGTTCGAACGCGAGAGCTCGACAAATAGCGCGAGTGAGTAAAATCAGTTTTCGAAAGTCCTGGATATTCAAACATGTTCCCAAACCATTTCCCAGGTCCCACAGATAATTACATTAAGTTACCATTGATATTTTAATTGTATTTCATTTTGAACTCCATTGACTTTAATTAGGTCGTTTTTGAACTTTCGAACTTTCATTATAGTTTGAAAGTTAAAAAACGAACGAACTTTCCTAAACAAAATGTGTGCTGGATTGAAGGCATGCAGCCAGACATGCAAATCAGAGAATGCTACTATCCTGCTAGATTAATGTCAGGATAGTGCTGGGTAGTGAGCGAGTCAGGACATTCCAAAAGCATCTGGCCCACATTGATCAAAACTTGATATGTGGGTGCGTATATATTACACAATTGTTCTTTAACCCAAAGGCAGCAGTAACGAGTAATCCCCCACATCTGGTAGGATAGTCTTTAAAGAAAGTTCCCAATGCAGAAATTTCGACCCAAGAATACATCCAACCAAGAAATCTAGGAAATTGCAAAGGTGTTTGTGAAAAGTTGAATTAGATTTGAAAAAAAGCCTTTGCATACTGAAGTTTGAAAAGATTATCATCTTTTTTTAAAGGGCAGTCCACCCCCAAAATGACAAATTTAAAATATGTAACCCACTACGGCCCCATTCTGTAGTTTAAAAATCCTTGCATCTCTGCTCCAAATGTTTTCCTACTATGCCCCTCCAAAGTCCAGGAAAATGCAGTGCAGAAGGTCTGGGTGACTCATCCTGTGCCTGCTCTGCCTCAACCTCGTCAAGGTTTGAGGCATGCGCAGGAGAGCCCCCCCCCTCTCCCTCCTCCATTTGCTTTCCCTCCACATAGTGTAACCCCTTGACATATACAAGTATTCCTCCCCCAGCCCCAACTGCCCTAAGAATGTTGAGAAACCCCATCTCAACTTACCTTCCTTGTCCCCGGCGATCTGAGCAGCCGGAAGCTGCGTCCGTGATTGACTGCTTCTCAGCCAATCAGGGAGTGGCTGCCGGTCCGGCCCCTGCTTGCAGTTCCTTGCAAGAGGAAGGCCGGGCAGTGCGGCAGAGAGAGAGGGAGGTAAGTAAAGATCAGGGGAGTTTCTCAAGTTTGGCATTTGGGGAGGAAGTACTACCATATAACAAAAATTTAAAAAAGGGGTGGACAGCCCTTTAATGCCATCTAGCTTTTTGGAAATGTTTTACATCCGTGGTAATAGACAGAAGGTGGAGTAGCCTGGAGATTCTCTGAGAGAAATTGTCCTCTGACATCCACCAATTCAGAAAAAGGCAGATTTTTTTCAGGATTCAAGTCCTGGGAGAGAGAGAAGATGTTTTCCTGTTCCAGACTGAAAGAAAATAAAGATTAAGGGGTCTCATATGGGCCTTTTCCCATGGCACACCTTCTATTGCAGCATGAAAGAGTCCTAAAATCTGAAAAATCGTTTAGCGGATCAAAGGAATTATTAGAGATGAGCTACAGTACATAGAATCTGTTTTTGCAATTCGTCGATCTGAAGGTAGACTGGATTTCAGTGAGTATCGAAATAAAACCTTAGAAACTGCTTTCTTGCTTGGAACTAGGGAGGATTTCCCCTGTTTATAATCCATCTTAGCAAGCAATAAACAATAGAAAAAGGGACCGTCTCAAATACACAAAGTGGGGAGAAAAATGTATAAAAACCTACACAAAACGGTAGGAGGGCCGGGTGGTAGACCCCCGATCCTAGTCGCTATGTGTGTGTAGTAAATAGTTGATAGTTTCTCACAGCTTAGTGAATCAGCAGAGAAGACGCGTACTCACGGCATACTATGGTGGCACAGGTGCTTCAACGCCCCAGGCCTTCACTAGGCCGGATTCGCCAGAATATGCACAATGAACGAAGAAGCGGAGCTCCTAGGCAAGGTCATGATATAAAGCAAAAAGTTTTATTAAGCAGATACATGTTACCGCAAGGACACGCCGATGCCTTACGCATTCGTGATATATACTTCATCAGAGGCATGGCGTGGGACAAACACTGCTACTGTGTAAATAGGGGAAGACACCCCCCCCCAAAGTAGCGGTTGGATGAAATCAAGTGGATACAGGTGCAGTAAAGCCCTGATGCAAGCTCAAATGATACTAAATGCACAAACTAGAATGGAAATGAAAATACATACAAAATCAAATAGAATACATAGTTAAATATAAAGATATAACAAATTAAAAAGAAATACATAAAATATAAATAATATAATAGAAGGCACAAGCAATACCATTGCTTCATGGTCAGAAAGAAAAAAACAAGAGTTGCAATTTGTCTGACCAAACTGTCAATCTACAAAGTATGACACATCGCAGGCGAATTGAGGCCATCTGGTCGTCGGGTCCATGTGGAAAATCCATTGAGTTTCCGATCTCAATAGGTAAGACAATCTGTTGCCACCTCTATATAGCATACAGATTCTTTGTATATCTGGAACTGACAAATTTTAAGTTGCAGTTATTACAAGTGGCAAAATGCCTAGCAATAGGGCTATTTTTTATCCTTATTACGAATCCAACACGACTTGTGCACCTATATTGTATGTTGCAACACTTACACGTGATGGATTAATAATTCAAGTGCCCCCCTAGCCCCTTGATCCCCCCTCGGTTTTGGTGCAAATCCAATGGGGGGGTTGGGAGATAACATACCTTAACTGTCGTGACCGTACAGGAGTACCTGGTACATGAGGAAGTATGGGTCAATGCGGAAAGGAGACCACAGTGGCATCAAGAGATTTCCTGGTTCACCAGAGTCATCCCTTAGGTTTCCCCCTCTATGCCCCTGTTGGTCCAGATGGGCACTGCACTGTGATTTCATTCAGATTGCAGTACAGGCTATAGTAAGCTGTCAGTGTGTGACAGCTTACTATAGTACTTGTAAATGGACTCAGAGTTCCATTCACAAATGTAGATAGAGATCAATATTAGGTGATCAGTTCTGGTGAACTAATTTTTGATCTTTGCCAATGAATGAAAAAGCATTTCCTAGAAAAAAAATTCCAGAAAATGAAATTTCCGATCGGTTTTGACTTGGAAAATGGGCATTACATTTACCAACCAAAAACATGTTTTCTTTTTACTACTTTGTTCAAAGACGCTCCCATGCTGAGATATTAAACTTACAAACAATATTCTAAAAAGTTGAATAACATTCTGAGAGAGATTTGAATGTCTAAATGTTGACTCTCTAACATTATTTCCTTTTAGTAAGACAAATGTTAATAAATTTGAAATGAGCCTTAATGGAATCTAAAAATTCCTAAAGCTGTCTTTTATTTTCAACAAAAAGTAAGCAAGTAGCTAATTGGTAGCAGGTACAAAAAAACACATACACATAAATAAATGTAAACAATATTCTATAAAAGGCAACATTTTTGTGTATCTGAGTACATTTTAGCTACTAGTTACCTAGACACACAATACCCTGTCTAAAGGGACCCATGCAGACAACAATACTGAGTACATTCCTGGTTTCATACAATCGGTATTGCGTTGTAAAATAGTTATAGCACATTCGAAAGGGCAAAAAGAAACTGACCACTGGTAAGCAATACTCAGTCCAGTATTAGAATATAAAATATTCCGTATCATGCATAGGATTGTTACGTGTTAGGCCTTAAAATTTGCATCCTTCTTTAACATTTGTCTCACACTTATTATTCTATCTTGGAGTGTAGACAAGCCTCAGGCAGTAGTGGTAAACTGCATCAAACTTATTTTGCAAAACAGCAACATGTTTCGGAGCTAAAAGCTCCTTTGTCAAATATCCACTCGAAACACTAAGGACGGAGTGGGGTAGACTAGACCCTAAAATCCTATTAATAGAGTGAGAAGGACGGAGTGGGGTAGACTAGACCCTAAAATCCTATTAATAGAGTGAGAAGACCACACCTACCTATTTGTTGTTACTTTATTAAAAGTTACACTATTGTCTACCTTAACTTGTCAGGGACTGCTGGTACAAAGGTGAGTGTAATTGTTTATAGTGGGTGACTACCGCCACCCCCGTAACCATGAGGGGGCCCAAATGTAGCACAGCCCAAATGACCTCTCCGGAATAGCTATTTTTAAACAGCTGATCATGCAATTTTAAACAGCTGAAGGAAACAAAGTTTAAAGGATAATTATACTCACCTTTCCTCAGCTCCTCTATTTTAGCAGTACTTTCTACCCAGGGTGAGGACATGAACCGCTAGGTCCTACCCTTGGGTTCGATTAACTTTCCGCATATACTTCCATGCTGCTCCAGTAGGCTCCGCTCCTCTCTCCTTGCACAACGAGGCCAATAGGAAGGCACGCTCGTTGCAGAGCATGACTATCTATTGGCCTTGTCGCCAATGGAAAGGAGGGGGCTCACCAGAGCAGCGTGTAAGTTATTATATGGAAGAGGAGTATAAGGAAGAGGAGCGAGGGAAGGGGAGTAAATTTTCCTTTAAGTTTCAGTTTGAAAGAATGGACCCGAACTTCTGAATGAACAGAAGTTTGGGTTCCAGTCTTTTTCATTCATATGCGTGACCAGCTGTTTAAAACAGCTGCTCATACAGGGGGAGGGGCCCAGTCTCCAATCTCACATGGGGGGCGGGCCCTGCAGTTATGCCCTCAATTGTTTATTCATATTTTTGACTTTCTCATTGAAAATATCCTGTTATCACTATGCATTAATTTTTTTATCAAGCACATGCACTACTTCCTAAAATAAAAAGGTACATGTAAACCAATATTTGTAAACCAGGGGCCGAGTGACCCATAAAGTTCTCTGAGAAGTTGTGATGGGGTTCCCCATGAGATAATGACAGGAACTGTACAGATCCACTTGTGGTAAGATATAAATATACTTGTTAAAATCAGTGATATATTATACAAATAATGCGTTTAGATGCATTGATGACAATTTTCATGTCTCGGGGGTTCATGAAAAAGTTTCAAGGGTTCAGCTGGATCAAAGGGCTTGGATTTTACAGTAGTTGCATGTTTATGACATATAATGCCATGCCCACTTCATGCAAAGCTTTAGGCATTTCATACAAAGTTTAAGACCTCTGTTAAAGTTGCTAATACATGAATGCTGGCATACATAAACATTGTCATTTGAATCTAGTAACATTTTTTATATCTAAATAACCATTTAAAGTGGTTTCAGACATGGGGTGTGCTTCACCTCAAATCAGAAATGCTAAAATTTCTCTACAAGCCCTATCTCATTTTCCAGTATGTTCCTCTGTGGTGTTAAGGTGGTGTTGTTTCAGAAAATATACTAGAATTAGCGATTTCCCTTTAAGACACTTGATTTTTGTCATATCGTTAGTCTGATCTCCAAACTGAAGGTGCTCAAGAAAGAAAAAGCTGACAATGGAAATGTTTGTGCTTCTTAAAGCACCTGATTTCTGTTTTAAAGCACAGTTGTGCAAGAACTGGGATGCAAAAATTAAGCATTCAGAAAAGCTTTCGTGGGGTAAAGTAGTGTAAACAGTAAACACATTTGAACAAATGCTATGTCAGGTAAGTTTGTGTTTTCAAAATCGTATTTCTAGGTTAAGATTTATATATACTCATTAAAATGAGTGTATTTTCATAAAAAAGATCTAAAAGTTCTCTGAAATGTAAAATTTCCCTTTTTTTGGGGGGGGGGAAGGCACTGTGAGGCTGGGCATGTTTTTTCTTAATTATGTTTATAATTATTACCATGAGCATGTTTATATAGTGCATAGCAAACTTTATATATCCTGTGTTGATAAAATTAACTATGGATTTGGATTTAACCTTTTGGTGTGAATGTTTCCATGTAAACACGGAGAAACTAAACATCAATCGGCAATTCTATTCTGCGTTATTATATGTACAAAATTTACTATGTTTTAGTCATTAAATCCCTGGATTTAAAATAGAAGCCTTTTATATGTTGGAAACTCAGTTGATTAGCATGAATTCTTAAAGGGGAAGTTCAGTGCAAATACATGTACTTTTCAGAAAAAAGAGCAGTATCCTTTCATCCCACTGACCTTAACCTGCCCATTCAGCATTGGTCTGTGATAAATAAATGCAACTGAATTCCGACTTCCTGTTTGCAGGACCCCTAGTAGAGACCGTTATGGTCTTGCCCTTGACCCAGCACCTGGGTTGATTCAGTTGCTCAGTAGAGATCTGAGCATCTTTGACCCATCCAACAGCCAATCAGTAAATTACTGTTAGGAACAATCCAAGGATGTGGTGCATCCTGGGAAGAAGGAGGACAGTTAGAACCTAAGATGTCAGCTACTAATATCAACAGATGGAGCAACAAAGGTTGTGAAATCAACTGATTTTTGAAAATGGAAGAGAATATGTAGAATAACTAAAGAGGCATTACATAAACTAACAATTTAACAAATATTGATCATTTCCACTGAACTGTCCCTTTAATAACCACTTTTCCATTGTTTAAATATTAATTGACTTTTTCTTGTTTTTTTTGTGGAAGACAAAGCAGTCATGAAAAAGACATGTTTACTTTAAAATTGATTATATATAAAATACAAGATGTAAAATGTGAAATTATAACATTAATTATAATATTGAAAATATTCAGGGTTATTCAATAAAAGTTCTTATCGTTTATTGGTGCTAATTTTGCCCCAACAATAGATGTTAGCTTTCAAATGTTAAATAAGATCTGATTGGTTAGGGCAAAATAAGCACCATTTTAAACGATAAGAACTTTTATTGAATCTCCCTGATTATATTAGCATTACAACAAGATAGTTAATACTGTGCTATTAGTTAGCTAATTAAATTCAGTTGCCACATTTTCATTCCTGTAGCAATTGGCTAATTTTAGTAATGTTTTTTATTGTTCAGTTTTTTTTTTGGATTTTTTTAACAAAGAATAAACAATGAAGCCTTATATGAAAAGCAATAGTTTGTGACGGTTTACTTATTGTCTGATAGATTAAATACATATTGCAAGGGTAACAAGCTATAGACAAAATAAATTCCCTCCCTTTTCCCATTTAGTATAATACATAACAATTATTAGTTAGTTGCGTTTTTTGTAAATGGGTAATTTCATAGAGCTATGTATCAAAATCTTATCAATATATGAAGGCAGCATGCAGTGATATGGAAAACAAGTTCATGCATCATTATCATGTTAAGTCTTTTACTACTAATTGGGTATTTAGTGGGGTTGCCTCAATTGAGCAATAAGTGGATTTTGCCTGCAAGCATAACGTAGTGTTATGAATTAATTACTGTGCTACATGAGTATCTTTTTCTATCCTAGGAAGTCAATTTGAGGAATTGCCTCTAATTAGAATAGAGGAATTCAGATTTAATGGAGAAGATGCTTGTTTAATATGTTTGGGCTATTGGGCATGTCCACCAAATATGGTAGAAATTCCCTTCTGGGTGAAACCTCTAAAACATAGGCTAATAGTAAGGGTATATTTTAGCCAATATGGCGGGCGCCCTGTCGGTTCTGTACCTCACTGAGGGACATTTCCCGTAATGAACATTCAAACTAGCGTACCTTTGTTTATAATCATACATGTATCTTGCCTGTAATGTTTTTAAGTGAATTATTTCAATCTATTGCTATTTGCCACCTTATGCACTATCACGCAAGAGGTCAGCTTTGTTTGTGAGTAAGCATTTTTTAGATGATGGCTAAATAGAGCTCATTATCTCACCTAGTTATCACAGGCTGTCCACAAGCAGAAATGAGAATCTTTACTTTGTTTCTTGTTGTTTTCCCATATTTTGCATGTTTTTCTGAATTCTACCAAAAGACTTTTTACCCGTTTGGTTTCTGCATTAAAGTACCATACCGTTGTTAAGCAGCTAGGCACATACTGAGTTTAGTTCTAATTTAGAGCCTAATGATTCATTTTTTTTAAAACTGGATTTTATTACAGTTCCAAAACAGTGGTTACAATTCATGGTATATACACTTCAATAAAGAAATAGATATAAACTTGTGTTTGTGATATATTTCTCAGATGACAATTATACTGCTCTGTGTATGAGGCTTAACAATCACAATAATAGGTAATGGGTTATTTTAAAAAGTTTTTAGATGTACCCTTACTTAAAACCAACTTACCGCGGTTGTAGAAAACTTTCTTTTTTTTTATTTAGAGAGATTAACTAGAAGTAACCATTATTCTATCATTATTAGGTAGAATATTATTATTTTTGACAAAACAAAAAACAACGCCACCTTATTTTTTCCCTAGGTTTGCAAAACACACACACGCGCAAACACATACACACACGCACACACGCACCACACACACACACATATATATATATATATATATAAAAACTATAGCAACACTTGCACTCAGTCCATTAATCCTTGTGCAAGCCTCAAGGATGCGGATGCCTTAATCTGCTTCATTATAGACCCAATAAAGAATGTCCTGAGCACTCCTTTATAATGTGTTTTATTAATGTTTCGGCGCTACAATGAACACCTTCATTAGAATAGTTGTGACACACAGTTATCTAAACTAATATAGACATAGACAAACCCCTTAGTGCCAATTAACACAATACTTATTACTATTAAACCCTTACATGTTATTCATCATAATACATTTCTGCTACACAATACACTACTTATTAACAGGGCCACCATTAGGGGGGTACAAGAGATACTCCTGTATAGGGACCGAATGACAAGAACAGCTGGAAAAGCAGTATTGCACTCATTCTAGTCCTATACCTTTAAAATACTCTAGAGAGAGGGAGAGAGAGGTCATGTAATTTGCTGCCTGCCAGTCTCTCTGCAAGCCTCCGTACAGTACATAGCCAGCTGAGGAGTGCAGGGAGAGAAAGAGGATGTAGCTCATAATCTCTGTAGGAAGTATTTCAAGCCATGCACATATCAAGCTGCTTCTGTCTGGCCTACTTAACGAAAATTGAACTATCTCCACTTTTCCTGATGTCCATGCAGGGGGTCTGTTTACATTAAAGGCAAGCTAGAGAAGATGAGGTTTATTTTATTAGTTGAAAAAAAAACATTCACAGTGTCTGTTACTCCTCTTTATAAATGCTGTTGCCAGTTGTACTCCAAGGAGAGTACTGATTTACTGTAGGGGCTAATCCGTCACTGTATTAAATACGAAACTTCTGTGTGGGAATGAAGGGGTTAAATGATCACTGTTTTGGATCTGAAACAAGGGTGTAGTACTGTAGGGGTTAATGATCCCTGTTTGGATCTGAAACAAGGGTATGGTACTGTAGGGGTTAAATGATCACTGTTTGGATCTGAAACAAGGGTGTGGTATAATGTAGGGGTTAAATGGTCATGTTTTGGATCTGAAACAAGGGGTGTGGTAATGTAGGGGTTAAATGATACTGTTTGGATTTGAAACAAGGGTGTGGTAATGTAGGGGTTAAATGATCAATGTTTTGGTCTGAAACAAGGGTGTGGTACTGTAGGGGTTAAATGGTCACTGTTTGGATCTGAAAACAGGGTGTGGTAATGTAGGGGTTAAATGATCACTGTTTGACCTGAAACAAAGGGTGTGGTAATGTAGGGGTTAAATGGTCACTGTTTGGACCTGAAACAAGGGTGTGGTAATGTAGGGGTTAAATGTCATGTTTTGGACCTGAAACAGGGTGTGGTAATGTAGGGGTTAAATGATCACGTTTGGACTGAAACAAGGGTTGTGGTATGTAGAGGTTAAATGATCACTGTTTTGATCTGAAACAAGGGTGTGGTAATGTAGGGGTTAAATGGTCACTGTTTTGGATCTGAAAAAAGGGTGTGGTAATGTAGGGGTTAAATGATCACTGTTTGGATCTGAAACAAGGGTGTGGTAATGTAGAGGTTAAATGATCACTGTTTTGGATCTGAAACAAGGGTGTGGTAATGTAGGGGTTAAATGATCACTGTTTTGGACTGAAACAAGGGTGTGGTAATGTAAGGGTTAAATGGTCACTGTTTTGGATCTGAAACAAGGGTGTGGTAATGTAAGGGTTAAATGGTCACTGTTTTGGATCTGAAACAAGGGTGTGGTACTGTAGGGTTAAATGATCACTGTTTGGATCTGAACAAGGGTGTGTAATGTAGGGGTTAAATGATCACTGTTTTGGATCTGAAACAAGGGTGTGGTAATGTAGGGGTTAAATTATCACTTTTTTGGATCTGAAACAAGGGTGTGGTAATGTAGGGGTTAAATGATAACTTTTTTGGATCTCACAATCCTATGATGTAGTGTAGGGGTTAATTGGTCACTGTTTTGGATCTCAAACTACTGTGTGGTAATTTAGGGGTTAATTGGGCACTGTTTTGGGTCCTGTATGGTAATGTCGGGACTAATTGGTCACTGTCTCTCTGTATCTATCGCTCACTATGTGTCTGTCATTCTCTCTCTCTGGCTGAGACAGTGACCAATTAGTCCCGACATTACCATACCGGACCCAAACAGTGCCCAAAACCCCTAAATTAACACACAGTAGTTTGAGATCCAAAACAGTGACCAATTAACCCCTACACTAAATATAGGATTGTGAGATCCAAAAAAGTTATCATTTAACCCCTACATTACCACACCCTTGTTTCAGATCCAAAAAAGTGATAATTTAACCCCTACATTACCATACCCTTGTTTCAGATCCAAAACAGTGATCATTTAACCCCTACAGTACCACACCCTTGTTTCAGATCCAAAACAGTGATCATTTAACTCCTACAGTACCACACCCTTGTTTCAGATCCAAAACAGTGACCATTTAACCCTTACATTACCACACCCTTGTTTCAGATCCAAAACAGTGACCATTTAACCCTTACATTACCACACCCTTTGTTTCAGGTCCAAAACAGTGATCATTTAACCCCTACATTACCACACCCTTGTTTCAGATCCAAAACAGTGATCATTTAACCTCTACATTACCACACCCTTGTTTCAGATCCAAAACAGTGATCATTTAACCCCTACATTACCACACCCTTGTTTCAGATCCAAAACAGTGACCATTTAACCCCTACATTACCACACCCTTGTTTCAGATCCAAAACAGTGATCATTTAACCTCTACATTACCACACCCTTGTTTCAGATCCAAAACAGTGATCATTTAACCCCTACATTACCACACCCTTGTTTCAGGTCCAAAACAGTGATCATTTAACCCCTACATTACCACACCCTTGTTTCAGGTCCAAAACAGTGACCATTTAACCCCTACATTACCACACCCTTGTTTCAGGTCCAAACAGTGATCATTTAACCCCTACATTACCACACCCTTGTTTCAGATCCAAAACAGTGACCATTTAACCCCTACAGTACCACACCCTTGTTTCAGATCCAAAACAGTGATCATTTAACCCCTACATTACCACACCCTTGTTTCAAATCCAAACAGTGATCATTTAACCCTACATTACCACACCTTGTTTCAGATCCAAAACAGTGACCATTTAACCCCTACATTACCACACCCTTGTTTCAGATCCAAAACAGTGATCATTAACCCCTACAGTACCATACCCTTGTTTCAGATCCAAAACAGTGATCATTTAACCCCTACAGTACTACACCCTTGTTTCAGATCCAAAACAGTGATCATTTAACCCCTTCATTACCACACAGAAGTTTCGTATTTAATACAGTGACTGATTAGCCCCTACAGTAAATCAGTACTCTCTTGGAGTACAACTGGCAACAGCATTTATAAAAGAGGATGAACAGACACTGTGAAATGTTTTTTTTTCAACTAATAAAATAAACCTCATCTTCTCTAGCTTGCCTTTAATGTAAACAGACCCCTGCATGGACATCAGGAAAAGTGGAGATAGTTCACATTTTCAGTTAAGTAGGCCAGACAGAAGCAGCTTGATATGTGGCATGGGCTTGAAATACTTCCTACAGAGATTATGAGCTACATCTCTTTTCTCCCTGCACTCCTCAGCTGGCTAATGTACTGTACAGGGAGGCTTGCAGAGAGACTGGCAGGCAGCAAATTACATGACCTCTCTCTCCCTCTCTCTATGAGTATTTTAAAGGTATAGGACTAGAGATGAGTGCAATACTGCTTTTAGCCGCTGTTCTTGTCATTCGGTCCCTATACAGGAGTATCTCTGTACCCCCCTAATGGTGGCCCTGTTAAAAGTAGTGTATTGTGATAGCAGAAATGTATATGATGAATAACATGTAAGGGTTTAATAGTAAAAGTATTGTGTTAATTGGCACTAAGGGGTTTGTCTATGTCATATTAGTTTAGATAACTGTGTTCACAACTATTCTAATGAAGGTGTTCATTGTAGCGCCGAAACATTAATAAAACACATTATAAAGGAGTGCTCAGGACATTTTTATTGGGTCTATAATGAAGCAGATTAAGGCATCCGCATCCTTGAGGCTTGCACAAGGATTAATGGACTGAGTGCAAGTGTTGCTATAGTTTTATATATATATATATATATATATATATGTGTGTGTGTGTGTGTCGTGTGTGCGTGTGTGTATGGTGTGGCGGTGTGTGTTTTGCAAACCTAGGGAAAAAATAAGGTGGCGTGTTTTTTGTTTTGTCAAAAATAATAATAAGTCACCATAATAATGATAGAATAATGGTTGACTTCTAGTTAATCTCTCTAAATAAAAAAAAAGAAAGTTTTCTACAAACCGCGGTAAGTTGGTTTTAGTAAGGGTACATCTAAAAACTTTTTAAAAATAACCCATTACCTATTATTGTGATTGTTAAGCCTCATAACACAGGCAGTATAATTGTCATCTGAGAAATATATCACAAACACAAGGTTAATATCTATTTCTTTATGAAGGTATATAACCATGATATTGTAACCACTGTTTTGGAACTGTAATAAAATACAGTTTAAAAAAAATGATCATTAGGCTCTAAATTAGAACTAAACTCAGTATGTGCCTAGCTGCTTAAACAACGGTATGGTACTTTAAATGCAGAAACCAAACGGGTAAAAAGTCATTTGGTAGAATTCAGAAAAACATGCAAAATCTAGGGAAAACAACAAGAAACAAAGTAAAGATTCTCATTTCTGTTGTGGACAGCCATGTGATAACTAGGTGAGATAAATGAGCTCTATTTAGCCATCATCTAAAAAATGCTTACTCACAAACAAAGCTGACTCTTGCGTGTAGTGCATAAGGTGGCAAAATAGCAATAGATTGAATATATCACTTAAAAAACATTAACGGCAAGAACATGTATGATTATAAACAAAGGTACGCTAGTTTGAATGTTGCATTAGGGAAATGTCCCTCAAGGTGATGTACAGAACCGACAGGGGCCCGCCATATTGGCTAAAATATAACTTACTATTAGCCCATTATGTTTTAGAGGTTTCACCCAGAAGGGAATTTCTACCATATTGGGTGACATGCCCAATAGCCAAACATATTAAACAAGCATCTTCTCCATTAAATCTGAATTCCTCTATTCTAATATAGAGGCAATCCTCAAATTGACTTCCTAGGATAAGAAAAAGATACTCAGTAAGACAGTATTAATTCATACACTACGTTATGCTTGAGGCAAATCCACATTAGTGCTCAATTGAGGCAACCCACAATAAAACCCAATTAGTAGTAAAAAGACTTAACATGATAATGATGCATGAACGTGTTTTCCATATACTGCATGCTGCCTTACATATATTTGATAAGATATTTGATACATAGCTCTATGGAAATTACCCATTTACAAAAAACGGCAACTAACTAAATAATTGTATGTATTATACTAAATGAGGAAAAGGGGAGGGAATTTATTTTGTCTATAGTTGTTACCCTTGCAATATGTACTTAAAATCTATCAGACAATAAGTAAACCGTCACAAACTATTGCTTTCATTAAGGCTTCATTGTTTATTCTTTGTTAAAAAAATCCAAAAAAAAAAATATTGAACAATAAAAAAAAATACTAAAATTAGCCAATTGCTACAGGAATGAAAATGATGGCAAGAATTAATTAGCTAACTAATAGCACAGTATTAACTATCTTGTTGTAAATGCTAAATATATCAGGGAGATTCAATAAAAGTTCTTACGTTTAAAATGGTGCTTATTTTGCCCAACCAATCAGATCTTATTTAACATTTGAAAGCTAACATCTCATTGGTTGGGGCAAAATTAGCACCAATTTAAACGATAAGAACTTTTATTGAATAACCCTGAATATTTTCAATATTATAATTAATGGTTATAATTTCACATTTACATCTTGTATTTATATATAATGCAATTTTAAAGTAAACATGTACTATTTCATGACTGCTTTGTCTTCCATCAAAAAAACAAAAAAAGTAATGTAATATTTAAACATGGAAAAGTGGTATTTAAAGGGACAGTTCAGTGGAAATGATCAATATTTGTTTAAATTGTTAGTTTATGTAATGCCTTCTTAGTTATTCTAATATTCTCTTCCATTTTCAAAAATCAGTTGATTTCACAACCTTTGTTGCTCCATGCTGTTGATATTAGTAAGCTGACATCTTAGGTTCTAACTGTCCTCCTTCTTCCCAGGATGCCCCACATCCTTGGATTGTTCCTAACAGTAATTTTTACGATTGGCTGTGGATGGGTCAAAGATGCTCAGATCTCTACTGAGCAACTGAATCAACCAGGTGCTGGGTCAAGGGCAAGACCATAACGGTCTCTACTAGGGGTCCTGCAAACAGGAAGTCGGAATTTCAGTTGCATTTATTTATACACAGACACAATGCTGAATGGGCAGGTTAAGGTCCGTGGGATGAAAGGATACTGCTCTTTTTTCTGAAAAGTACATGTATTTGCACTGAACTCCCCTTTAAGAATTCCATGCTATATCAACTGAGTTTTCCAACAATATAAAAGGCTTCTATTTTAAATCCAGGGATTTAATGACTAAAACATAGTAAATTTTGTACATATAATAAACGCAGAATAGAATTGGCCGATTGATGTTTAGTTTCTCTCGTGTTTTTTCATGGAAACATTCACAACCAAAAGGTTAAATCCAAATCCATAGTTAATTTTATCAACACAGGATATAATAAAGTTTGCTATGCACTATATAAACATGCTCATGGTAATAATTATAAACATAATTAAGAAAAAAACATGCCCAGCTCCACAGTGCTCTTCCCCCCCCAAAAAAAGGGAATTTACATTTCAGAGAACTTTAGATCTTTTTTATGAAAATACACTCATTTAATGAGTATATATAAATACTTAACCTAGAGATACGATTTTGAAAACACAAACTTACCTGACATAGCATTTGTTCAAATTGTTTACTGTTTACACTACTTTACCCCACGAAAGCTTTTCTGATGCTTAATTTTTGCATCCCAGTTCTTGCACAACTGGCTTTAAACAGGAAATCAGGTGCTTTAAGAAGCACAAAACATTTCCCATTGTCGCTTTTTCTTCTTGAGCACCTTCAGTTTGGAGATCAGACTAACGATATGACAAAAATCAAAGTGTCTTAAAGGGAAATCGCTAATTCTAGTATAATTTTCTGAAACAACACAACCATTAACAGCCCACAGAGGAACATACGTGGAAAAATGAGATGGGCTTGTAGAATTTTAGCATTTCTGATTTAGGTGAAGCACACCCCATGTCTGAACCACTTTAAAATGGTTATTTAGATATAAAAAAAGTTACTAGTTTCAAATGACAATGTTTATGTAATGCCAGCATTATGTATTAGCAACTTAAACAGAGGTCTTAAACTTTGTATGAAATGCCTAAAGCTTTGCATTAGAGTGGGCATGGCATTATTGATCATAAACATGCAACTACTGTAAAATCCAAGCCCTTTGATTCCAGCTGAACCCTTGAAACTTTTTTCATGAACCCCCGAGACATGAAAATTGTCATCAATGCATCTAAACGCATTATTTGTATAAATATATCACTGATTTTAAAAGTATATTTATATCTACCACCAGGGTGGATCTGTACAGTTCCTGTCATTATCTCATGGGGAACCCCATCCACACTTCTCAGAGAACTTTATGGGTCACTCGGCCCCTGGTTACAAATATTGGTTACATTGTACCTTTTTATTTTAGGAAGTAGTGCATGTGCTTGATAAAAAAATTAAATGCATAGTGATAAACAGGATATTTTCAATGAGAAAGTCAAAAATAGAATAAACAATTAGGGGCATAAACTGAGGGGCCCGCCCCCCATGTGAGATTGGAGACTGGGCCCCTCCCCCGTATGAGCAGCTGTTAAACAGTGGTCACGCATATGAATGAAAAAGACTGGAACCCAAACTTCTGGTTCAGTTCCAGAAGTTCGGGTCCATTCTTTCAAACTGAAACTTAAAGGAAAATTTACTCCCCTTCCCTCCGCTCCTCTTCCTTATACTCTCTTCCATATAATAACTTACACGCTGCTCTGGTGAGCCCCCTCCTTTCCATTGGCGACAAGGCCAATAGATAGTCATGCTCTGCAACGAGGTGCCTTCCTATTGGCTCGTTGTGCAAGAGAGGAGGAGGCGGAGCCTTGGAGCAGCATGGAAGTATATGCGGAAAGTTAATCGAACCCAAGGGTGAGGACCTAGCGGTTCATGTCCTCACTGGGTAGAAAGTACTGACTAAATAGAGGGAGCTGAGGGAAGGTGAGTATAATTATCCTTTAAACTTTGTTTCCTTCAGCTGTTTATTAAAATTGCATGATCAGCTGTTTAAAAATAGCTATTCCGGAGAGGTCATTATGGGCTGTGCTACCATTTGGGCCCCTCATGGTTACGGGGGGGTGCGGTAGTCACACCACTATAAACAATTACACTCACCTTTGTACCAGCAGTCCTGAGCAAGTTAAGGTAGACAAGATAGTGTAACTTTTAATAAAGTAACAACAAATAGGTAGGTGTGGTCTTCTCACTCTATTAATAGGATTTAGGGTCAGTCTACCCACTCCGTCCTTCTCACTTATTAATGGATTTTAGGGTCTAGTCTACCCCACTCCGTCCTTAGTGTTTCGAGTGGATATTTGACAAGGAGCTTTTAGTCCGAAACAGTTGCTGTTTTGCAAAAAAGTTTGATGCAGTTTACCACACTGCCTGAGGCTTGTCTACACTCCAGAATAGAATAATAAAGTGTAGACAAATGTGTAAAGAAGGAGCAAATTTTAAGGGCCTATACACGTAACAATCCTAATTGCATGATATCGGAATATTTTTATATTTCTAATAACTGGACTGAGTATTGCTTACCAGTGGTCAGTTCTTTTTGCCCTTTCGAATGTGCTATAACTATTTTAGCAGACCAATACCGATTGTATGAAACCAGGATGTACAATCAGTATTGTTGTCTGCATGGGTCCCTTTAGACAGGGTTATGGTGTTTCTAGGTAACTAGTAGCTAAAATGTACTCAGATGAATAACCAAAATGTTGCCTTTTATAGAATAATTGTTACATTTATTTATGTGTATGTGTTATTTTGCTACTGCTACCAATTAGCTACTTGCTTACTTTTGTTGAAAATAAAAGACAGCTGTTAGGAATTTTTAGATTCCATTAAGGCTCATTTCAAATTTATTAACATTTGTCTACTAAAAGGAAAAAATGTTAGAGAGGTCAACATTTAGACATTCAAATCTCTCTCAGAATGTTATTCAACTTTTTAGAATATTGGTTTGTAAGTTTAATATCTCAGATGGGAGCGTCTTTGAACAAAGTAAGTAAAAAGAAAACATGTTTTTGGTTGGTGAATGTAATGCCCATTTTCCAAGTCAAAATCCGATCGGAAAAATCATTTTTCTGGAATTTTTTTCTAGGAAATGCTTTCATTCATTGGCAAAGATCAAAAATTAGTTCACCAGAACTGATCACCTAAATTGATCTCTACTACATTTGTGAATGGAACTTGAGTTCCATTACAAGTACTATAGTAAGCTGTCACACACTGACAGCTTACTATAGCCTGTACTGCAATCTGAATGGAAATCACAGTGCAGTGCCCCATCTGGACCAACAGGGGCATAGAGGGGGAAACCTAAGGGATGACTCTGGTGAAGCAGGAAATCCTGTGATGCCACTGTGGTCTCCTTTACCGCATTGACCCATACTTCCTCATGTGACCAGGTACTCCTGTACGGTCACGACAGTTAAGGTATGTTATCTCCCAAACCCCCATTGGATTTGCACAAAACCGAGGGGGGATCAAGGGGGCTAGGGGGGGCACTTGAATTATTTATCTCATCAAGTGTAAGTGTTGCAACATACAATATGTAGGGTGCACAAGTCGTGTTGGATCGTAATAAGGATAAAAAATAGCCCTATTGCTAGGCATTGCCACTTGTAATAACTGCAACTTAAAATTTGTCAGTTTCCAAGGTATACAAAGAATCTGTATGCTATATAGAGGTGGCAACAGATTGTCTACCTATTGAGATCGGAAACTCAATGGATTTTCCACATAGGGACCCGACGACCAGATGGCCTCAATTCGCCCTGCGATGTGTCATACTTTGTAGATTGACAGTTTGGTCAGACAAATTGCAACTCTTGTTTTTTTCTTTTGACCCATGAAGCAATGGTATTGCTTGTGCCTTCTATTATATTATGTTTATATTTATGTATTTCTTTTTAATTTGTTATATCTTTATATTTAACTATGTATTCTATTTGTTGTATTGTATGTTTCCATTCTAGTTATGTTTGCATTTAGTATCATTTGAGCTTGCAACATGGCTTTACTGCACCGTGATCCATGATTTCATCCAACCGCTACTTTGGGGGGGGGGTGTCTCCCCTATTTAACAGTAGCAGTGTTGTCCACGCCATGCCTGATGAAGTATATATCACGAAATGCGTAAGGCATCGGCGTGTTTGCTGTAACATGTATCTGCTTAATAAAACTTTGCTTTATATATCAGACCTTGCTAGGAGCTCCGCTTCTTCCGTTATTGTGCATATTCTGGCGAATCCGGCCTAGTGAAGGGCCTGGGGGTTGAAGCACCTGTGCCACCTAGTATGCCAGTGAGTACGCGTCTTCTCTGCTGATTCACTAAGCTGTGAGAAACTATCAACTATTTACTACACACATAGCGACTAGGATGGGGGTCTACCCACCGGTCCTCCTACCGTTTTGTGTAGGTTTTTATACATTTTCTCCCAACATTTGTGTATTTGAGACTGTCCTTTTTTATTGTTTATTGCTTGCTAAGATGGATTAAACAGGGGAAAATCCTCCCTAGTTCAGAGAAAGAAAGCAGTTTCTAAGGTTTTATTTCGATACTCACTGAAATCCAGTCTACCTTCAGATCGACGAATTGCAAAAAATCAGATTCATGTACTGTAGCTCATCTCTAAGTAATTCCTTTGATTCTCGCTAAAATCGATTTTCAGATTTAGGACTCTTTCATGCTGCAATAGAAGGGGTGCCATGGGAAAAGGCCCATATGAGACCCCTTAATCTTTATTTTTTCAGTCTGGAACAGGAAAAACATCTTCTTTTCTCAGGACTTGAATCCTGAAAAAAATCTGCCTTTTTCTGAATTGGTGGATGTCAGAGGACAATTTCTCCAAAGAGAATCTCCAGGCTACTCCACCTTTGTCATATTAACCGGATGTAAGAACATTTCCAAAAAGCTAGATGGCATTAAAGGGCATGTCCACCCCTTTTTTAAATTTTTGTTATATGGTAGTACTTCCTCCCCAAATGCCAAACTTTGAGAAACCCCCTGATCTTTACTTACCTTCCCTCTCTCTCGCCGCACTGCCCGGCCTCTTTGCAAGGAACTGCAAGCAGGGGGCCGGACCGGCAGCCACGTCCCTGATTGGCTGAGAAGCAGTCAATCACGGACGCAGCTTCCGGTGGCTCAGATCGCCGGGGGACAGAGGGAGGTAAGTTGAGATCGGGGAACTTTCTAACATTCTATTATGGCAGTGGGGCTGGGGGAGGAATACTTGTAATATGTGCAGGGGTATCACTATGTGGAGGGAAGCAAAATGGGAGGGGAGGGAGGGGGGGGGTCTCCTGCGCATGCCTCAAACCTTGACGAGGTTGGGCAGAGCGGCACAGGATGAGTCACACAGACCTTCTGCACTGCAGTTTCTGGACTTTGGAGGGGCATAGTAGGAAAAACTTTGGAGCAGAGATGTCAAGGATTTTATTAAACTACAGAATGGGGCCGTAGTGGGTTACAATTTTAAATTTTCAGTTTTGGGGGTGGACATGCCCTTTAAAAAAAGATGATAATCTTTTCAAACTTCAGTATGCAAAGGTTTTTTCAAATCTAATTCAACTTTCACAAAACACCTTGCAATTCCTAGATTTCTGGTTGGATGTATTCTTAGGGTCGAAATTCTGCATTGGGAACTTTCTTAAAGACTATCCTCAGATGTGGGTGGGGGATTACTCAGTTACTGCTGCCTTTGGGGTTAAAGAAACAATGTGTAATATATACGCACCCACATATCAATTTTGATCAATGTGGGACAGATGCTTTTGGAATGTCTGACCGTCAATG
>JAACNH010002408.1:0-40444 GCA_019447015.1 Hymenochirus boettgeri
ATTTTCTTTAATAAATGTAGCCATAAACATATTCACAAAGACATTGCCAGAACTCAGTCCCAAATGTTTCTTTTCCAAAGTGTAACCCCAATGTACATCTAAAATACCCCAGCAAACTGCTTGTGATAGGGTGTAGTTCATTCATAAAGGTCAGGGTAATTTGTTGTATTCAGTAAAAAAAATCAACGGACTTGAAGTTTTTACTTTACTGCACAAGGTCTATATCTGAATTGAGAATGCTAGTCAGATGACTGACAAACTCTAAAATTTAGTCCAGTTAACACAAGTCCAGTGATCTGGCTGAAATTAACAGAACCAATGCAAAACTATATACAGTTTTTTTAAGTGCCACGTTGATTTCTATCCTTTCTATATATCCAGAATAGAAAATGCTACTAAATAAATCTCTTCTTGTCCTGAATAAAACAGTGCCACACCTTGACAGTGTACGAAACAGGTCAGCAATAGCGGGGGCCCAAAGGGTGCCAATGCATAACTGATGATTCGTGCAAGCTTTTCTGTAATGAAACGGCCGGGAGGCTTGGGGTACTACGGTATGCTTAGATGATGCGGATGGTCGGGAAATGCTGGACACAGAGGGCTGTCTTGGGAACAGAAGGCTGGATACTGTAACAGGTGACTGCTGGGAACTGTAGGCTGAATACTGGAACAAGGTTGCTGCTGGGAACTATAGGCTAATCTGGAAAAGTGTGCTGTGGGAACTGTAGGCTGAATACTGGAACAAGTGGCTGGGAACTGTAGGCTGATACTGGACAAGGTATTGCTGGGAACTGTAGGCGAGTACGGAACTCAAGATGCTGGAGTAAAGTACTTGAGTATGAAGCCAGGTAGTAGGCACAGGAAACAGGCTAGAGTGGTCCACAGTAGCGCAAGGTAGGTAAAGTCTCGTGGGCGGGAAAGGGTAAGTATTGGTGCAGGAGAGCCTGAAAAGGTCCAATGGCAAGGTGAGTACAAGAGCCGGGGAGGCTGCAAACGCTGCTATCAGGCACGCCGGTTCCAGAGGACGCCGAATCTTTGAATTCTCGCGCCGCCCCGGCTGTCGGCATCGGTGACGCGGGACGGAGTGGCAGGTAAGTTATGTGACACTTCTTTCTTTTTAGTTATACCAGCCTCCAACAACGGACCTTACGCTACCCTAAAAACTGGTCAAGAGGAGATGAATATTTTTGTGCTATTTTAAGTCAGTGTAACCCCACGAGAACCTCATGTGCTATCGTGTAGCAATGGATTTTACATACTCACAGGGGCCGTGTTGATTGAAAATATTTGGGAACTAGTAAATGTGATCACAAAAATTACTGTAACCCCCCCTATATGTTTTGGAATAAACACACAGATAAACAAACAACCCCTTCAATTATTTTTCCCTCTGTATCCACTATAGAACATTCAAGTCAGACGCGAATAGAGTGTAGACGATAACGGTATAATGATGCAATGACTAACCTTGGTTAAATGAAGATATGGTTCAAAAATACTAAGAAGGTTCAATGATGGACAACAATCCACCCGTAAGTCAATCGTATGTTATTACAATATTCAAAAAGGTAGACGTCAGACGCCTGTATACAGACCTGTAAGTGTAAACTGCAGTGTTGGGAGGACACTAAAAATTAGTACAGGAAACATTTCTTGTGTACCGGCCCTTATAAGTAGTAATCGAGGAGGTGTGGAGGAATAGATATTGTCCAAACAAACTTGCTTGGATTTTATGAGTAAGTACGTTAGGAATTTGCTATGGCATACAGCGTCGGACTGGGCCGGTGGGCCACCAGGAATTAAAGACCGAGGGCCTCACGAAGAGACAGCGTTGAGGGACCCACCTAATATTTAATTTCTTTATTTTCATTTACATATCTATCTTAATCATCTACTCCTATTTTTATTTAAAATGCATTTTTTTTAACCCTTTAACTCTGTATTTAATTGAGTGTTTGCTGGCGTGAATGGGCTGTGGGCCCACCAGGGATTTCCCCGATGCCTGTGGGCCAGTACCGAAACTGCTGCACTAGCAGTAGATATGTAAGCTGGGATTTTTGCTAAGGCTGTTGATACAGCCTCCCATAAGCAAATTATGTAAAGCTATGGTCTCTGGGTTGGTGGCACATTGCAACATTGAAAGTAGTGTGTATGGTGCTTTATCAAGATGGACTAAAGTTCTAACTTTAATTTAGTTGTGTATTTATATGATTTGGAAGTGAGTCTTGTCAGCAAGTGTCTCGTGTGTTATCAGACAAACAAGAAAGTTGTTGACATAGAACCTCAATGGATGTGCAGTTTGTGCAGGTGGACTTACATAATTTGCATATGGGCATGCTAGTGGGCAGATGAGATTAAGTTGATTAATGTTAGGTATTCATTTTTTGATAAAAATCCTTGTGCACTTATACTATACAATGGGCGCTGGTGGTTAAGTGAATCCTGTTGAAAGGGTTGGAGTTTTGCGGAAACAAACTTAAATATAAAAAGCAGTTCCAAGCGCAACACCTAGAGCCAGCAGGAATGTCTTGTCTAAGAGAGGTATGTGATTTAAGGAAGAAAAATGGTTGTTCTACCTCTGTCACAAAGCATTGGTAAGGCTTTATTTGGAATATGTGTGCAGTTTTGGTTTTTTAGGAATCCTGTGTAACAAAAAGGGCATCAGTACAATGGAAAGGTTTCGAGAAGGGCAACTAAATAATCGTAAGGGGACTGGGGAACTTGAATATGAAGGAAAAAGAAATGCCACTTGGTGAGTATAGATCACTGTGCACAAAAACATTAATGCTCTACCAATAGAACATAGGTGGAAACTGGACATCCCTTAAGATTGGAAGAAAAAAGTTTAGTCTTGAAGTACAGAAGGGGTTATATACTGGTAGAACGGTAAACTATGAAACTGTCTTCCATTGGAGTGTTGATGCAGGTTCATTGGAAAGTTTAAAAAAACATTATCGTTTTTGAAAAAATAAATAAGTGTTTGTGTTTACTTGTATTGGATCAATAGAGTTGATCCAACTATGTTCCAATTGCCCCTTGGAGTCAGGAAGGAATTTTTTTCTCCTTCATAACTTGTTTTTTTTTTTTCCTTTGAAACAACTGTTAGGCTGAAATACACATGGACAATCCTTGTACATTCGCCACTAGTCAACAAAAATTGGGTCCCGGTCAATGGCCGATACAAGAAATATTGGTCAATTAACCCGAAAAATCTGCTTGTGTAGGTTGAGACAGATGCACTGCATTTTTAATTCAACCCACATAAATACTATATGTACAATGCAACACACACAAAAAAGTTATGTCTCCACTCTCTCTTTGTTGGTCCTTAGTGATTCAATGAATTTACCGTGGGTACTAGAAGGGTCAGCCCCAGAAATCCACCTTAGCTGGAACAACCCAGCTATGTGTAAAGCTGTACACTTCACAGGAAACTGCAGGCCTTGCTTCTAGAATCGCGACACCAGCCATGTTACCAGCTGCAGAGATTATCTCTTCCAAGAAATTATCAGCATAATTTTGTGTAAAAAAATTTAAAGCTCCGTTTATAACAATCATAAATTGCTTTGATTTTCATACAAAAAGTAATCTTTGCAGTTTATTTCTTAGTTATTCTTAGCTAGCATGGTCTGTAAGAAATATATCAAGACTCTGAGTAACAAATAATAGGTTATCTGGGAAATCGAAACCTGCAACCTCATGTTACTCTTTCGTTGCTAAAAGCAGAGCTTATCTACCACTACCCTCCAACAGAGCTGGCAGAACATGTCAGTCATGTATACAACTTTATATATTTTCTAGAAAAATAATGGAAAACGAAAGCTATCTACCACTACAAACAAAGCTGTCAGAACAATGTCAGTAAACATGTTATAAACTTGTATATTTTACGAAACAATAATGGGGGGACAAATGTAAGCTGTTTATTTGTTTCATAAGTAGAGAGTGGATTGAACTTGTGCTGTGTGTTTCTACTAAAATATGGTATTTTAGGTTGCACAAACAGAGCTTGTTCCAGGCTGTCAGTAATATAAGCTGTGCTGGAGAAAAAAAACTCATCTCCTCTGACTCCTTTATGGTTGTCCTCCAGTGCCTCTGAAAGTCCCAAAAAAGGAAGAGTAGAGCTTGTGTGTGTCACTGATGCCTGCTGCTTCTTGTACCTCAGTAAGCAGCACAGGTGGAGCTCTCCCCCCTCCATTCATACACCCTTGGATCTCTCTACTCGTTCTTTTTGCAGTGAAGCCGAAGACTTTTTTGGTGTATGGCATCACCCAAAACCTCCTCTTCTCCATAGCCAGCAGCTATGTCTACAATCACAGACACATCTGATGCCGGTTCCTGGCCCTAGGGGTTGCTACTTCCCGAAACGGTCGGTAGACAATAGAGGCAGAGAGCCAAGGGAACAAAGGTGGGTAAGTTGATTCTGTTTTGTTTTTTTTACTTTTAAACCTGACGGTGGGGGTGGGGCCCTAGACACCACAGAATTTATTTTTTTTTGGAGGGGGGGGGCCTGAGAGATAACCTTTAGTTTAGTTGTCCTTTAACTTCTCCTCCACTGATCTCATTTCCAAGCTCTGCTATGTCCCGCTCTGCTTATGTACATGCTGTTTTAATGCTTACCCTGTGCGCTTCATAAACACTTTTCTGTAGCTATAAGCCATTTAAACCCTTGCATCACGGTCACTGATTCCTTGCCTTATAAGCTGGTGAGACACATATACAGTGTATTATTCCCAAAGATTCTTATACAAGTGATTCTGAATTGAAAAAGCGAGTCGGATGAACTGGAAAAAATCTCAAAAGGTGGTGTATTTCACACTTCATATTTTTAATGTGTGTATATTCATATTCTTTTGAGAACTGTGCATGCCTAGGGTATCACAAAGAGGCTATCAAAAATAAAGTAAATCAACTGCCCTAGGCTGACTTTACAACAGTGTGGGTGACCGTCCTTTCTCCCTCACCTGTACTTAACCTTCCAAAAAACAATATGTTATTTTTTTTTTTTTGATGCGTCATAAAATATATGACGGCACAATTCAAAGTATAAAAAAAGTTGACTGTGATTAGACTATGTGTGATAACTGCACCTCAATAATGGTGCAGCTTGTTTGAGGGGGGGAAGATGGCATGAGGGTTGGAAAGATTTTAAATTACATAGGGAAGGTTATTGGACTACACAGGGGTAGATAGAAGGGTATGGGATCAGGGGGAAGTAAAACGGCGTAATACTAAGAGGGAGGAGTGTGAGGAGAGGAGGCAAGAGGAGAGGGAGGCATGTACTCAAATTGTGGAAGTACATAATGAATATCTAAATGTATGTTTACAAATGCCAAAATTTGGATGGCAAAAAGATGGTGGAATTAGAACTAATAGTATTTAAAAGAAAAGTACTGGATATGAGTGTGTTGTGTGTAGGCAGAAACAGACTGGGCATAAATATCTAGGAGGTATTCTTATTTTAGACTGACAGACTTAATCAGAAAGAAGGGGTATGTCTGTATGTTAAACAAGAATTGGAATTACAACTCAAAAGGAGGAATCGAGAGGGGTATAAACGATAATGCTTAAAACAATAGTGTAACAGCGTGAAGCAAGAATAGTGGGTAAAATAATTGGTGGTGTCTGTTATAAGCCACCAAATACCAGTGATTCTCCATATCCGGAAGCAGATTGGGCTGTTCTTGTTATGGGGGATTTTAATAACCCTGAACATAGATTGGGGAGTATGAAAAAGTGCTACACTCTAAAGGTAACTCAAGTTCTTACATAGCATTTTCTTTCACAGATGGTAGATGTTCCTATTAGACAGATGAGTTGTTCAATCTGGAATATCCAATATTCTGAGCTTCATTTGGCATATTAAGGTTAATGGGAAACCTTAGGGAATAGTGGATCATGATATGTGCCATTAAATACAGGTGCAAAAACAAGGATGCACGGGTTACTTAAAACTTTTAACTGTTAGGTTAAACTAATTTTACGGAATGCCCTTAAGCAATCACTACTGACTCATAACTGAGTGATTTGTTGTTCTAGGTAAGGACCCTTTTAAGGATATTAATATTAACTTTCTAAATGCACACCTTAGGGGTAAAGTGGATAAAAAAAAAAAAAAAGCCACCCGGCCTTGTTTAATGCTCAGGAAAAACTAATATTTGAACACAGAGGGACAGAAACGGCTACAGAAGTATAAGCAAGATGAGTACAAGAAAGCAATTAAACAAAACTAAAATAGAAACAAGTAAGTCCCCCCAACATTTTCTTTATTTAATTTTTGAATGATTTATTATATCATAGTAAACAAAGAACTGAGATGGAGGACCAATAAAAAAAATGGGTGCTAAGATTGTAAATAATAGAAGAATTTTTAGGGGCACTAATAAGAATATCTGAAAGTATGCAGAGGTGCTCTATAGGTGAAGATGGACATACAAAACACATACACAAAAGAAAACCTATGGTAATCATAAACAGTTATTAGTCAAAACCCTTTACAAACTCTATGGGCAGAAAAAATACTAATACTACAACATCTAAACAACTATAAGTTTTAATCCCAGGAACCATACCTCCTGTTTCCTCACATATCAGGTATATAGCGAGGATTAAATGCAAATACGCATAAAGGTATAATAGGATTCAAACACTAAATAAATATATTGCACTATAGTATGATCTAGAAGTGCAAAGTGCAAGGTGACAGAAAGATAGTAATATCGATTCCAGTTGGGAACACGAATCCAAAATATAGTAATGCGGTATAATGACACTAGCCCAAGAGGGTATAGTGCTGAACCCACAAATACAAAATTATATATCTTCTACATATGATGAAATGGGAAGGTAGATGTACCATATTATCATTCTCAGGTAAGTGTTTGCATATAAATACTTCTCAGGTACATGTGATGGATAATAGAAAAAAGTACAATAATTGGTTTGTGGGATCCAGGGGGACCCAACATGGAAAGACAGCCAGACGCGATTTCACTACTTGGTGAGCTTTCTCATGAATGCAGATGCCGTAACATGCAGTTTATTTAAAGATATGCAGACTCTCGCGAGAGCGCTGTGCGTGAACGTTCCGTTGATACTCATCAGGAGCCCTATCTATCGCGTGCTAACACCAGAGGCAACCAGATTAGGATGGAATAGATATAGAAATAAAGACTGACACAGCCCTAATAGAAGCTACAAAAAGGGGGGAAAGACAACATGTCTATAAACCTGTAGGCCATGATGCTACGGCCCAAATAAGACCATGATACAGCACAAGGTATATATAATATACAAGTGTCACAAAATATGGGATCAACAGAGATCAAAATTATATCTATTTTATGTACATGTGATAGAAGAGAGAGAGGAGATATGAGTTAGTGATGTTATTAACAGACCATCTCATTATTATTAGTAAAATATTGAATATAGCATATTAAGCATAACCAAGGCATGCTAAGGCCACACCGAAATATCTCTATAAGTCCAGAACAAAATAAAAAGATCCATGTAATAAATAGATTCCAATCATCCCATATAGGTACTATAGTTATAGGATATATATCTTTCTTTGCATAGGTCCCAAAGTCTATAGGAAATATATTATTCTCACCAATTACTAGTTGATAATATATATCCATATATCCAACAGGAGAAGACTGAAAGGGTTGTATCCTCCTCATAATGAAGATCTGAACTTATCGTTCATGCTTCACAGGTAAGTCATTCTACGGACATGAGCACATAAAAACACCACAGAGTGTTAAATAATTGTAATTCCAACCACAGGTAGTATGGTTAGTGATGATCAAATCTCCAATCCAATCAAGGAGCATGTGAATCCACACAGAAAAGTAAGTAGATTCGTCCTGGATTTAGGTAAATATCGATTACCACAATTAAAATGGAAACTCCAGAGACCCTAACATCAATTCCAAAAATGATTTTTTGGAAATGATGTACTGTAGGACCAGAGGACAAGCAAAATATGCACTCTGTGGGACCAGAGAGACAAGGCGGTGAAGTCAATAGACCCAAAAATAGGAATCATACAATCCATAGCCACACAGGATACAGTGTTTCAGACAGACTGTACAGGATCTCCAGAAAACCAATCTTCAGAGGAAATGAGTAATAGACAGTTACTACAAGTTATATCAGGTTCAAACCCAATAGTTATCAGTTATAATCAGATAAATTAGATAATAGTGATCAAATCAACTCTCATTGATGCCTTTGTGGAGACAGGGTGCCTAATTGGTAGATCCACCTAGTTTCCTTTTCTGGAGTAAAAGGTTGTTGGTATCACTTGTTGGTAACATATTCCAGGACCAAAACAGGTAAGGCCCCGAGGTTTATGCCACCAAGGGTTCTGCAAAAAATGCATAGTATGGCATAGAGATGGCTTTGTTTAGGTGTGACATCATGTTGTTGCCCTCCTAATATGTGGACAGGTCGACATAACTAGTTTTAATTTCGTGAGAGGTTTTTCCAAATATAAGTTTTGCAAGGAAACTTAAACAGTATATAATGTGGAAAGATTTACAATTAAACATAGGAAAATACTGTAACTGGTGTGGTCCATGTGAGGACAATAGACACATTCCCCTACTGGATAGGTCCCTCGAAGAGCTTTCACCCCTGCCAAGTCTTCACTGTTTCCTTTGAAAATGAACTAGATACAAGCATGTCTCTAAATTTCTGCTGCTCTTAGCCGTAATCTGGGGAGAATCAGAAATAAAATGGATAACAATTCATCAGAGAGTAGAATAGCCCAATTTTTGTGTACCACCTTCCTGATCTCAGGAAGTTCCTCATTATACTTGGTGATATTACCTGATAGAGTTTCCTGTCTCTTGTTTTTTGGATGTTAACAATTAATTGATTATCATCAGTCCTCTGTGAGAAATCTTTGTGTCGGTCTTAGCCTCTTTATTATATGTCACAATCACTACTACAATTGCGGCGCACTCTCATATATTGTCTTCGTATGTTTTTTAAATTAGACGAGTGTGCACTGTCAAAGTGCAACAGAGCATTGTGGGAAAACAGTAGGTGTACGCTTCGCTGCCAGGGACCATTGGGTTCAGAGTCACTGCCTCCCTACTGCTCCGTTCCCAGCAGTATTGGCAAACAAAATAAGGTAGTCGAAAGGAAGGGACGCCACGAGTGATTACTGCGAACACAAGTGTTTATGATCCAACATGTTTCGACCCACACACGGGTCTTTTTCAAGACCCGTGTGTGGGTCGAAACCCGTTGGATCAATAAACACTTTGTGAGAGCATTGGTGGAAGTGGGTTTCCTATATAGTGAGGTAACAAGACTTGATCCCTCTCTTTTAACTGTTAAAGGGTATCTCCACTGGTTTTGGTAACTTTTTCGGAATCCCTTTCTATGAAGAACGGAGGTAAAGGAGCTGGCCTTACCTTCCGTTCTTCAATAGAACCACAGGAGCAGGAGTAGAAGGTAAGAACTTACCCGCTCGCTCGCTCCCCGGCGCTTGGTCTGACAACGGTCCCGACGGACCTTGTCTTCTATGCGCATGCGCGATCTATCGCATAGAAGACAAGGTCCGTCGGGACCTGTCAGACCAAGCGCCGGGGAGGGCGAGCGAGGAGCAGGTAATTCTTACCTTCTCTCCTGGCTCCTGTGTGTTCTATTGAAGAACGGAAGGTAAGCACAGCACCTTACTCCCGTTCTTCATAGAAATGGATTCCGAAAAGTACTAAAAACCAGTGGAGTACCCTTTAAGTCAGTAAATCCACTGCCGTATATGAAATGCAAGATGTGAGAAGATATTAAGTGAATGGTTATTGAGGGGTTTAGATTGTATAGGGATGCCAAAAAGCTATAAAGGAATATTATATATAATATATATGATATTATATATATATAATATATATATATAGTATATATAGTACAGAAACAATTGTACAATGGTAATATCAATAAAGCCCAGGACCGTATGGAATACATCCTCGATCTTAAACAGCTAGTATATTTTATCTAGACAACTGTTTCTTATCTTTTCAGATTCACTTTGGTCTGTGATGTGCCGCTAGTTTGGAAAAAGTCAATGTAATACAATATTAAAAAAAGAAGTTTTTTTGCAGCCTGGAACTATAGACTTGTAAGTCTAACATTAGTGGTATTGAAGGTACTGTAAACTTTTTTTACTCTTCTCCAGAACTAATCTTATAAGTACTTCGTTCTTTTAATCTGTTTATAAATGACTTAGAATGGGCATCGAAACCAAGGAGTCTGGTTTGCTAATGACACTAAACTATTCTTTGGAAACTTCAAATGATGTATAATGGTGCAAGCTGGACTTGATGATTATTAAAATGGGCAGCAGAATGCAGATGAGATTTAATGTTGATAAGTGTAAGGTGCAGCAATTTTCGGGATTTAATAATCCTTGTGCCACCAACACCATAAAGAACTGTGCTAAGTAAATCTCTAATGGAAAAATTTGGGTTTCTAGTAGCAAACAATGCCAGAAAGCAATGGCTGGGCTAGCAGGAATTTCTCTAAGTAAGTAGCCTCTATTGAAAATCTATTAAAAAACCTCAAAGCCATCAGTAGACGTGCAATATCTTCTTACCCTTAGGTAATATCAGGTGCTATTGCTCACACCAACAGCAACCCACCACTAACTGATGTAATATTAGGTTAGCCTGGGATTTGGCAGGCCTGCATGTTTCAAATAATTTTGGAAACAGTGTGGGGCTGTCTATTCAGTACATTGTAGTTAGGTTTTGTACTAATAAAAACATGACAGTAAATAAATCCAGGGCATACATTACACATACATGACTGAGCTCAAGTTCCCTTGTCCCACTCATGTGTGCATAATTGATGCAAAGTGATAACTACATTGTGGGAAGGCAAGAGTGTACACCCATCTCTGCATCACCTTGTTCATTTTTCAATGTCCTAATAAGAAATTATAGGAAGCTCTAAATATGAAGCATCACCAATGTAGCACTCTAAGCATGTTGGCATATTGCCTATAAAGCAATGATTTATAGCTGGATCCAGGCAACAGTTACATAACACACAAATATTTTAAACTCTCTGTGCCTGTTATTTTTCTTTGTAAAGAGTTTGGCTTAGTACGAGAATTTTCAGAGAAATAAAATAGCAACTAAACATAAGGATAAATGCTTGGTGTCCCAGCCACTCCTTTATAATTACACTTTTGTCTGTTTTTTTTTAATAAAAAACAAGACAAGCTAAAATAGACATTGAACTTTGTATATATGTGATCACAAACATTGGGTTTGGAATGCTTCAAAACGTTTGGAGTGCAAGTTAGTATGAATTATATTTTACTCTTCATATTCCATTTAATTATAATTTTCTCAAAAGCGCTGTACATGTCAGTATAAAAATGGGTTTGTAGCAAACAGTTTAATTTTAGCCTTTATTTAGGATGAAGCCAGGGTTATAAAGGCAAACAAGGCAACTGCCCAGCCCTAAGGGGTCCCTAAATGAAAAGCAAAATGGGGGCTAATGCAATATTTTGCCCAATGGCTCGTGGCTGGAACACAATAAAGGAAAATATGATTGCTTTCATATCTTCTCCCACATTAGATTTTGATAAAAGTCTCCCAGTTTGCAGAGGAATTTACAGGTGTTTTGAACAGAAAACTTAGTATAATGAGAGAATTTTGCATCTGTAGAGAAAAAAATCTGTGCATAGAGACAGAAAACTGGGTCAAGCGGGGTGGCTCTTTGTACCTACATGGGCTGCGGGCTGTACTGGCAACAACATGGAAGCCTTCTTAGTTACAGAATCTATTACATGTACTAAATGCAACTATTATAGAAAAATGTTATAATGTATAGGTGTTCTGGGGAGAAAAGCTTTCACATTATGATAAAAAAATATAACTTGGTTCTCATTTAATGGAGAAATGAGATATAGGTTAAAACTTTTTTTAAACCCTCAGCCTTTAAAGGGAAATATATTTTTGTGAAAAAAATATATTAAAAAAAAATGCTGCATTAAATCCCTGTTCTATTTCTGAGACACAGGATTCTGTAGCATGATCTGTGACTAACAGAGGAGGGTTGACTGTGATTGAGCAGCCTTACCCCTATTTGCTGACAACATACACTTAGCTGGGTGTTACCCAACTAAGGAGGATCATGGAGCTGACCCCTAGTACCCACAGGTTAATCCTTCTTAACTCAAAAATGCTAGTAGAATTATCCACTGATAAATAGAACCACAGTATACCGGTATATATATATATATATATATATATATATAATATATATATATATATATATTACCTTGAGAAAGGTCATGGATGTTACCGAAATGTCGCCTTTATTTTTATACGATGATTACCAAGAATAAATTTATTATAAATAATTATTTATAGTATATAAATATATATATAATATAATTATATATATATATACATATATAACTCACCATATGAGGCACTCAAAGGACTTTGTAACTAACGAATTCAACAATCAATTACAATCAATGCAGTTTCGGTACAAACGGAAGCCGTCATGAGGATCACCCGTTCCATTTACTCGCACCATCTTTAAAGGCCGACAGGACACAACCTCCCGACACCTTAACCCCTCACCATCTAATTGAAACATCTTTATTCACACCTCATGCACACATTTAGTATAAACCTATTAAAAACCTATTAAAAACAAAGCAAAGCAACCGTCCTGGGAGACCGGCTGTATCCCTGTCACCCACCAGATCTCCAAAATATTATCATACAATTATATCAAATTATCAGGCACCTTTTGTCCTCTCATAGACTCCATCGATCTACCATGGTTTCTTATTGCATCAATCCAATATCCCGCTTCCTATACCTCATAACGGGTCCAGAAAGAGTATTCCAAAGAGTGGTCACGAAACCTGGCACTGTCAATCCTCCAAATTAATCATTATTTTGCCCTTACGAGGGTAAAAACACAAAGAAAGTTGCTACAGATGCCTGGGCTGTCTGATGATTGTGGCCATGCCATGGTGGGCAAGGATTTCCCACACCCTCGTAAGGCAAAAGTATGCCATAAATTACAGATTAACGTGTACCTCCACGTTTGTCATGTATATCATTGGTCTGCCCATGTGGTAGTAGTAACGTGGGAAAAACCAGCACGACTATTACAAAACGTATGGGAAACCACAGGCTGGCCATTAGAAATGCTCTGGCGGGGTCACATACGATAAAGATACAATTATTGGGGAACAGAGTGTGGCCATGCACTAAAAAGGCCAGCACAGTTTGGCGGTTAAAATGGATGGCAATTGATCATATCCCTGCGGAGGTCATTGGACCTCTTAGGGATAGGAAATTATGCAACTTGAAGTCCGATGGATTAAAAGGTTGAATACCATGGCACCACATGGCCTTAATGAGGTCTGTCCTTATCATGTTTTCTTTGAATCGTAGTGGTTAAGAGATGACTTAGTTATTGGAGTTGACGGTGATGCATGTTGTAGGAGTGTACACCCTATCGATTGTACAGGAAGACATGTTAAACACTGACAGGTGACTATCTGACGGTCGGCAAAAAAACCAGACCGGTCGGGCATTATGACAGTGCAGCGACATTAATGAATGATTAATTTGGAGGATGACGTGCCGGGTTCGTGACCACTCTTTGGAATACTTTTTCTGGACACGTTATGGAGGTATTGGGAAGCGGGATATTGGATTGATGCAATAAGAAATGGGAATCGATGGAGTCTGTGAGAGACCACAAGGTGCCTGATAATTTTGGATAGGAGTGCGGGCATACAACTGGATATATATATATATATATATATTGGGAGGCTTGGTCAAGTCTCCATGTGGTAATAGCACCACCAACACGCCCCCTTGTTATGGAGGTCCTATGCCTTTAATAAAAGCACTGGATGGCCTCTTACCTCATTTTAAAATCCAAAGGCTAGGGTGATGGGGTAACTAGAGGGTGGGCGATTGGCTTGACCAATTTGAAATTGGCAGCCCACTATTAATGTTGGGTATGAAGGTTGTCCCTTAGCCTTTTGCTTAGTGGTAATGCTAGGCAGGTATACCAGATGGATTTACTGTAATAATTGCTAATTGTGATTTTCCAGGGTACATAATTGCCACAGATTCGTGTACAAGTCATTCTGAATTGGAAAGCCAGTCGGATGGCTAGCGAAATGTTCTTCAAGAACAAACTTCAAGTCCAGTTGATATAATTTGAATACAACGATATACCATGACCTGGATGATGAGAACCTTCACAAGCAACTTGTACAAAACTTACTTACAGAGCTGAGAGTCCCTATTTTTAATATGGCATGGTCAAATGGCAGCTTAAAACCACACCCTGTGTCTGCTCCATGTGAATACTAAAGGGAAGTGTATCCAAAAATACTTTCTGTCTGCCTCACAGGATGTGATGTGTATTGTAATGGACATATACACCAAAGTTCCTTATATATCACCTCCAGGATGCCGGTGGTATCACTGAGTAATAACAGTACAAGACAGCCCTGCTCTCTATACTAGTGAGGAGAGAAAGTGAAAGTAGATAGAAGTGTGTGGTGTGATCCCTTGCACAGAGTAGTGATAGACTGCCAACACAAGATCCTGTGTAAAGGGCAACTGTGGTCTCAAACAAGTTAGGGTTAAATGAAAGCCTGCCGTATTTCCTTTACACTGAGCCAACAATCAATCTCTGACTTGAGCCTGTGAGAATTACATTGGGGTGAATGTTTAAACTCCTGCTTCCAGTAGGTTGAGTGAGATCACCTGACCTCTGCCGGCCCTTTTCACCTGGGGGAGAAGCAGTGTCAGTTAGACTTATTGCTGGGGAAATCAAGAAGTACCTGGGGAAAGGAAGGAAAAAATGAAAGTTGAGAAGGAGAGCCTATTAATGCAGGCAGAGGCTGGTCACATGACTAAAAGCTGGTCACATGCTAAAAACAGGAAGAGTTCAACTATTGTGAGGGTGCAAGGAAGGCTTTTTATATCATTCTTACTGTTTGTAAGATTTGAGACCACAGTTAACCTTTAAAGAAAGTAAGTGCACTTCTTCGTGCACAACCACCACAGTAACCCACTATGTGCCATGCTACCCATAATCATTCCATAAGACAGTGATCTGATACAAAATGGTGGCATCAGAGCTGGTAATACCATTTATTCGTTTTTCTCTTTATATTTTGTTATAGTATTAAAGGGATCTCCACCCTCAATAATTTTTGATATATTGCAGGGAATACCCTCCCACCCCCAAACACTATGTTAGATGTTGTAAAAATAGAATCCAAACTCTACTTACAGCCCCTCACTCCAGCTCATTCTGATCCGGCAGGAGGCGGACCGGCAACGCATCTGTGAATGGCTGAGAGGCAGCCATTCACAGAAAAAGAGTATAAAAGGATAAAATCTATTTCTTTAGGTACGTGGGAATGAGAAATGTTTTTATAGTTAGATTATTAGGGCAATTCTATTATAATAACATGGATGTGGATGCTGGTAACTATATGAGTAACAGCTTAAAATATCCCTGTGTTAAGATTCTATATCCACTATATCCAACATAGCCAAACTCACACATAAATTTCACTGTGCACCAACGGGCACACTTTTGCTAGTATATATATTTAATATTGGGGAAACAATCCAACCTATTAAATTTACGACTACCTAACATCGGTCGAGTATAACATAAACATGACAAATTCCTGTCCAAGCACACTTTACTCAACTGGGGAGATAGATTCAGATCTACGGTATACTGTTTAGAACGGTTAGGTACCCAAAGAGGAGGGGACAGGAATTGTTACTTAATGCCAGGAGGTCAAGTGGATCCACCGGTTGGGGACCCTTGAGCTCTTTGTGCTGAACAGAGATTATAATCTGTACTTATTTATATAGTCCTAAATGCTACTATATTTGTATAGTAGCATTTAAGGAAATGCTATACCCTTCTAATCAGCATTGGTGAGCTAAAGGCAGAACCATAGTGCCAGTTACAGACCAGTTTTGGCTATGATAGCAGCATAGACCTCTGGACTGTGATGTAAAGCTCCTATCTTATGCAAATAAAGGGAAGGAGAGAATTCTCTACTCCTTTTATATTTATATATAAATATATAGTCTATATAAATATACATACTGTATACCGGTAATGAGAAAGGGAGCCCTAGATCTAACTCTCCTTATCTTACTTGAATTCTTAGTAATTTTTTTTTTTTTTTGTTAAAGGATTGTAATCTTCCTTCTCTTTCAGACTTCTGTGATGTACACTACTCATCTCAACAAAACTTGCAACACAGTACACAAGACACCCTCTCCAGTCAAAACCCACATCTTCTTGGGCCCCATATAAAACCACAATATCTATGCGAGGAAAACAGAAAAAAAACATGGGAGGGGGGGGGGGTTAGTTCCAATGTTCCAATTTTGTGCATAAAAGTGTAAAGCCTTCCAACCATGTCAAGGTAACCCCAGTATGGATGTGGCCTAACAAATACTTTGGGTCATTTATCTGAGCTGAAACACTGCTTGGTTGCATTATCTTGGGAAGTTTGTCTACCTGACATTGCATGGATTAGTATTAACGGCTATCACTTTAGTATTCAAGCAATAAGACCTCCATTAAAGGGACATGTTGGGGGGGGGCTACGACCACATGGAAGCTTGGTCTATTCTTCCTTCAGAGAAGGAACACATAAACAAAGTAGGGTTGTGGGAGCACTCCTATGGCAGAAATACTATAACGTAGTGGAAGTACTACTGATCTGACCAAAACATTACATAAAAAAAGATTTTTATTATTTTTTTACTGTTTGCACTCACACAGATAAATGATATTATATTGTGGCCAAGGAAGTTTATTGATCAACTCTTTCTTATTTGTTTATGTATGGTAAGATCAGTAGACTTCCACTATATGTTATAGTAATTTTGCCATAGGAGTGATCCCACAGCCCCCTTTTAGTACAAACCCGCATCTGACCAGTGCTGACCAGTGTCAAAAGACATTGTTTATCTGGCTGTAGATATATGTTTACCTACCCATTTAAATATTTACACACAGTTTGCGTCATAGACATAGACTAAGAATAGTCTAGTGCAGACAAAGGTAGGCCACACTAGAACAATTTTTGTGCATTCGATTTTGCTAACATTGCAAAGCGTCAACGCATGGGATTATAAATGCATATTTATAAACGGGCATTAACTTTTCATTAACCCCTCTTTATGCAAGACAATATCTTGCTAGCTCCAGACATTGCTGCCTGGCACTGGATGTTTTCTATATCGATGTCTTATGTCTACTATAACCCCCAAATCTTTTCCAACAAAGATTTACTGAGCACCTAGTCATTAATGGTGTATTGTTCCAATTTAGAGGCAGATCACCAGACAAAAAAGTCAATTTGAAAAAAAAAGAACAGTGGTCTAGATAAAACAATAAATAAATAGATATTTTTTGCACTTCTGGATGCAATGAATAAGGAATTACCCTAGAGTATGTTAACTATTGCTCGAGCATTGCCTATTGTGAATGCTAGTTCAGTCACTAACTGTAAGAAAAAAATTTTATTAACATTTTTTCATCATGCAATCATTCATAGAAGCAAAAGAGAGAAATGATGTTCTGGCTCTAATGTCAGTGATTATGACTTAAATCGTTCAGTCGCCGATATCTATTACAGAGCAGTTAGAAAACAGAGCTATTACTTGTTTGTGCTGAACATTTAAAGCTTGTATAAGTCTTTGTGACTTCATGAACCAACAGATGCTGTCCCAAAACCATGGCAGATTACACTCCCTGCATTTTCTTTGTATGGTAATACTGACAATCCATGTTTGTGTCTGTTTTTGTTTTAGACCTTTCCCAGAATCAGGGTTTTCTCTTGAGAGCTCTGCCCTTTAGACTATACAGCCAAAGTATTTGACTTTTCTCTTCAGTTGTTGTATAAATAATCTTGTTTTATAACCTTCAGTGCTGACTGATTTGCTCTTTAATTTGCTCTTATAATTTGCTAAATATGAAGGCAAAAATTTAAGAAATTAAGTAGGACAAACTAAAACGCAAGACTTAAGGGGTACTATAACTAAAAACAAGCTTTTCCGCATCTTAAGATGGCTACACACAGCAGTAGAATTCTGTCATCTTTGAAGATCGGAGTGCACACAGTCAAGATCGGTCTCCTATATAATATAGGGAGAACGTTTCTGACTGCCACACCCTACGACTCTGGCCAACTCTCTATACTTTAGTACAGGGGCCGATCGTGGGCGAGGGAAATTTTGCAGTCTAATGACCATTTCCGTTGCCAACACGAACTTTAACGCATCTGAAAAAACTATTTTGGCCATACACATGTTAGCGATATAGGGCCAATCCCATTGGTCCATGTGGATTGGCCCGTTATCACTAATGTGTATACCCAGCTTTAATCTAAATGAATATGTGTAGGAGTGTTACGCATCCCTTAAATCCAGCACATGATGTTGCTCAGGAGCAGTATTCCCCCCTCCTTCTTTTAACCACACCCACTTTTGTCTGACCTGAATTTTCCCACAAACCAACTGTCAAACTGCACACAGCATACAGCATTCCAACTGTCAAAACTCTGTCATCATTCCAGCTACAGCAAAGCTGCTCACGAAGAGCACTTGATTGACAGCTACAATTTAAGATGTTTTAGATTGGATATCTAAAGAAATAGGGGGCAGATCAACAAAAAAATGATAAAGTGGTGGTTGGGAAGAATTAAATGTCCATTAATGGTCATTTAAAATAACTCTCAGTATAGATGCCCTTAAATACTTTGTGGGGTAATAAAAGCTAATAAATTCTAGTCTCATATGTAGTATTTTTATAAAAAAAAAAGCAGATTATCTTTCTTTCTTCCAGTTTAAGGGGTGCACTGGACTTATATACTATACTATATTCTAGTATAGCACCTGTTGTAAACGCAAACAGGTTGTGAAAGGGTTAATAAGTGTTTTGTTTTTTTCCCTTCTTGCACTAATTGGTGTGGGGGCTGGGGCCTATTATTATAGGATTCACATTGGTTGGACCTTTGGTTTAGACCTAACAAAAGGAAGTTCCGTTGAGTGAAACGAACTAGAGTGGAACATATACAAAGTCCCTTGTTCTAAAGGACCTTGCTCTTAAGGACATAGAAAAAGAAGACATTTAATCATTGATGGTTGTATGGTGTGAGTGAAAGTTTGAAAATAAGTTTTGAAATAAGGATGTTTGTGCTGTTGTGGTTTGCGGACTGTGTATCAGAAGCAGATTAATCTTTCTTTCTTCCAGTTAAAGGGGTTGCACTAACAAAAAAGTTCCTGTGAGTAAAGTGGAAAATATACAAAGTCCCTGTAAAGGACCTTGTCTTAAGAACATAGAAATTAAACAAGGTTGGTTTGCCACTGTGCTGGGTTGTGTATTAGAAGGGAAGTTTTGCGGTACCATGCAATGTGCTTCCTGCCACATGTATAGGAACCTGGAGCAGACGTTCCAGGGGACCTATGTCTGTGTCAGGTGTGAGTGGGTTACCCATTTGGAAGCTGAGGTGGAGAGTCTAAGGGAGCAGCTTGCAGCATTGCTGGGAGTCTCAAATCTGATGGACAGCAGCACTGGCTGGGGATAGTATAGAGGTGGGTGAAAATGGGACACGGAAGGTTGAGGGGGAGGGTAGTTTTGTTAGGGTTACTAGGGGAAGTGGGGGACAGAAGGGTGGGGTTGCTTCTTCCCAGATTGCCCATCCCAACAGATTTGCTCCTTAGGTGATGAAATGGAGGAGGGCAGCTCGAAATTGTATGTAGAGGGCTAGTCCCTTGAGCACCCAGGGGACTGCCATCTCTAATACAAGGGAGAGAAACAGGAATGCTAGGTAGTTGGTAATGGTAGGGGACTCCATTATAAGGAAGGTAGATAGGGTTTTTGCCGCCAAGACCCTACATGCCGAACGTGTGTTGCCTGCGTGCTATGCGTTCGACATATGGTGGATCTTGTAGACGATATTGGGTGGGGCCGGTGGGACTGGCAGTCTTGGTTGGTGCCAATGACAAAGTTAGAGGAGGAGGTGAGGTCCTTAAACTGATTTCCGAGAGCTAGGGGCCAGCCAGTTAAAGCAAGGACCTCCAGGGTAGTGTTTGCAGAAATACTACCGCACACAGCCAGTGCTATGCCGGGAGCTTAGGAGCATTATGCGTGGCTAAGAGGGTGGTGTAAGGAGAAGGCATTGGATTTATAGAGAACTGGGCAGACTTTGCTCTCGGCTACAGGCTCTTAATAGGGAGGGTTGCACCTCATGATGGTGTGGCAGCTGTTTTAGGGGAAAAAGATGGCTAGAGGGTTGGAGGAGATTTTAAACTAGGTTGGGGGGAGGGTAACATAGTAACATAGTAATTAAGGTTGAATAAAGCATTCGTCCATCAAGTCCAACCTAGTATTAGCAGTCTCACTGGGATAGATAGCCAAGGAGGAAGCAGGGTTGTAGATAGGCCATGGTGGGTGGAGAGGAGGGTGGGGATAGGAAGGGTGGATTAAAGTGTATAATAAAATTACAGGATCTAATCTAAAATGTATGTTTGCAAATGCGAGAAGCCGGCTGACAAATGTGTGAATGGAAATTATGGTGTTGAATGAAAGGTATTATGTAATAGGTATAGCAGAAACATGGTTAAACAGTTCTCACGACTGGCTGTAAATTAAGAAGGTTACGCCTTGTTTAGGTAAGACAAAGAAAAAAGGAAGGGGAGGAATAGGTGTTTATGTTAAAAAGAATTGAGCCAAATTAAAGAAGAGATAACTGGCGATATGGATGTTAAAGTGGAGGCAATATGGGTGGAATTAGGCAACAGGAAAGGGGGTAATGTTATTGTTGGTGTCTGCTTAAGCCGCCAAATGCTAGCAGAGAGGAAGTGAGTCAGGCTTCATATGCAGTTGGCAGGGCTGCAAGTTTGGGGAGTGTGCTCATTATGGGGGACTTTAATTACCCTGATATTGATGGTGTAGTGGAACTGCCAACACAGAAAAAGGGCGATGAGTTCCTGAATTTGGATTTGTTCCTGAATTTGCTGCAGGATATTTTCTCTCACAGGTGGTTGAAGTTCCTACTAGAAAAGGAGCTCTGTTGAATCTGGTAATATCTAACAGCATTATAGGATATAAGGTAACTGAAGGCTTAGGGAATAGTGACATGAAATAGTGTAGTTTGGGTATGCTATTGGAAGGAAAAGTGGGCTGGGTTAACAGAGACTTTAATTTCAGGAAGGCAAATTTTCCCAGGTTAAAATAGGCTCTTCAGAATGTCAACTGGTATCAGGTATATAGATAAAGGTACTAAACAGACGTGGACTGTGTTTAAAGGAGTTTTTAAGCCATTTCACATCTAAATTTATACCTTGGGAAATAAATTTAAAAAAAAATTAATCTGCGCCCATGTGGCTGAATTCTGATGTTTTAGAGGCAAATGGAAAGGAAGAAAAGGGCATTAAAACATTTAAGTCAGAGGGAAGGAAAGGGCCTCAGGGATTATAAAACTGTAACAAGAAGTGTAAGAAAGCAATCAACTAGCTAAAAAATTAATGAAGTTAGGATAGCTGAACAAAGCATCACTAAGCCTAATTTTTTAAAGTATAATAATAGTAAGAAGATAGGACTGGAAATGTTGCACCATTAATTAATAGGGATAAGTTAGTTACGGAGGATGGCGATAAAGCAAATGTCTTGAATAATTTTTTCCCTCTGGATACATTATAGAAGATCCAAGTACAGATATCATAGAGTATAGTAGCAATAAATGTATAACAGATTCAAGTGCACTTGGTTAACTGAGGATATGGTAAAGAAAAACAAATAAGGTAAAATACATCCTCTGGTTCTGTAGGGAGCTAATTTCTGGTTCTTAGAAAATTGGTTAATGAATAGGATGCAGAAAGTAGTTGTTAATGGAGCTCCATTATTAAGGACTAAAGTGCTAAGTGGGGTGCTCCATTATTATGGTCTAAAGTGCTAAGTGGGGTGCCACAGGGTTCTGTGTTGGGGCCGCTTCTATTTAACCTATTTATTAATGACTAGCAAAATACCTGCGCTTCGCAGCGGAGATGTATTCAAATAACCTTTTTAGTAAGAAAGCAATAATGTATCAAGATTGCTGTAATCACTCGCACTTGATATTAAAGAAAGACAATTCAATAAGCTTTACGATAATGCACACTCATAACTTTAATTTAATATTAATTTTTTTTCAACTACGAAATTTTGGTTAAATAACCCCACCACCCCTCCCCATCCGCCCCCAAAAAATATAGATTTGTATAGCTTGTAAGCTAGGTAACCATAAGTCTGTGCAATGTCAGATACTCACCGTTACAGTGGATTTCGAAACGAAACTTGCTTAACTTTTGTAAGTAAGGTGCAATATGAATGAGCCTGCCAATTTAGCCGTCTGCCTCCACGGCAAGTTGGAGAATTAGTGATGAGTGAGTGAGTGAGGGAGTGAGGGCTTTGCTTTATACATCCCCGCCCCGCCCCCAATACCCCCCACTATTCCTCTCTGTCCACCCTCCAAACCCTTCCCCTTACACCTCAGCCAGTCCCCGCACACACTCTGAAATTTTGGTAAAAATCGGTCCAGCCGTTAGTGTGCAGGAGTTCACAATTCTATTCCCCCCCCATTCACCCCACCCTAAAAAAAAAATTTCGTTAACCTTTTTACTGGTAAGGAGTATATGCATACAAAATTTGGTTGAAATTGGACCAACCATAAGATTTGTATAGCTTGTAAGCTAGGTAACCATAAGTCTGTGCAATGTCAGATACTCACTGTTACAGGTGGAATTTCGAAACAAAACCTGCTTAACTTTTGTAAGGAAGGTGCAATGAATGAGCCTGCCAATTTAAGCCATCTGCCTCCACGGCAGTTGGAGAATTAGTGATGAGTGAGTGAGTGAGGGCTTTGCCTTTTATTAGTATAGATTTGGAAGTGGGTATTGTCAGCAAGGTTTCTGTGTTTACTGACGATGCAAAATTTGTCAACCATTAAAAAGTTCAGAGGATGTGCAAACGTTGCAGGGGGATGTAGATAGATTGTCACATTGGGCTGCTAAATGGCAGATGAGATTCAATGTTGATAATGTAAAAGTGATGATTTTTGGACTTAAAATCCTTGTGCTGCTTATACTATAAATTAGCAAGCAGTGCCAGGTGGCAACAGTCAGAGCCAGCATGGTATTGTCTTGTATAAAGAAAGGTATGGATTCAAGGGAGGAAAATGTTATTCTCCCTCTTTTCAAAGCATTGGTAAGGTCTCATTTGTAATATGCAGTGCAATTTTGGAATCCTGTGTACAAAAATACATTTTTGAAATAGAAGGGTTCAAGAGAAGGGCAACAAAATTAATAAGGGGATTGGGGGAGCTTAAATATAAGAGAGACGGAATATTTACATTATGTACACTGGAGAAAGGCACTTGCTGGGGATATGATTACTGTGGATAAATAGTATAGTATAGTATAGTATTTGAGGTTGAATAAAGACATACGTTCCGATCTCCAGTTCAACCCATCTAGCAATATCCTCATTTCCTGGCTAACTGTGATTCCAGAGGAAGGCAAAAAACCACCACCAAATTTATGAAGGGGGAAAAAGTTCCTTCCTGACTCCAAGTGGCAATCGGAAATTTCCCTGGATCAACTCTACTTTATGTATCAATACCAGTAACTTGTAACATTCCTTGTTTGCAGAAACTCATCCAGCTTTTTTTGAAAATGTCCAATGAACCTGCCATAACAAAGTCCACTGGAACAGTTCCATAGCTTACCGTTCTCACAGTGAAAAATCCTTTCCCCTTATAATTTAGTTGCCCTTCTTGAACCCTTTCAAAGATGTCCATTTTGTACACCGGATCCAAATTGCACTGCATATTCCAAATGAGGCCTTACCAATGCTTTGTAAAGAGGGAGAATTACAATTTTCCTCCCTTGAATCCACCTCGCTTTATACAAGACAATACCATGCTGGCTCTGGCTGTTGCCGCCTGGCACTGCTTGCTACCTTAAGTTTGTTATCCACCAAACTCCAAGATCCCTTTCCAACAGGGATTCACTTAACACAGAGCCATTTATAGTATAAGTAGCACAAGTATTTTTAGTCCAAAATGCATCACTTACATATCAAACATTGAATTTAATCTGCACTTAGCAGCCCAATGTGATAATCTATCTAGATTCCCCTTGCAACGATTGCACATCCTCTGAAGTTTTTAATGGTCGACAAAGTTTTGTGTCGTAGCCAACACAGAAACCTTGCTGACAATACCCACTTCCAAATCATTAATAAATAGATTAAATAGAAGCGGCCCCAACACAGAACCCTGTGGCACCCCACTTAGCACTTTAGTCCATAATGATGAAGCCCCATTAACACACTACTCTCTGCATCTATTCCTTAACAAATTCTATCCATGTACAAATGTGACTCCCCAGACCAACAGACCTTAGCTTTTCATTAGTCGCTATGGGGGACTGTATCAAAAGCCTTTGCAAAATCCAAGTAACTACATCTACTGATACCAGAGTCTAAATTTCTACTTACTTCCTCATAAAGCCAAGCAAGTTAGTTTGACAAGATCTATTCTCCTAAATCCATGCTGGTTACTACTTATATGTCAGTCCTTGAAACATACTCTAGAACATTTCCTTATTAAACTTTCCAGGATTCCACCACTGAAGTTAAACTACAGGCCTGTAATTACCCGGCTGTGAACGACTACCCTTTTTGAATATGGAATAACATCAGCCTTTTCCAATCCAGAGGCACACCACCGGACATGAGGGAATCAGCAAAAATAAGAAACAATGGCCTAGATAAAACTGAACTTAGCTCCTTAAGTACCCGAGGATGTATTTTATCCGGTCCAGGAGATTTATTAAATTAACCTTATTTAGTTCTTTCTGTACCATATCTCGGTTAACCAAAGTGAACTTGAATCTTGTATACCTTTATTGCTACTATACTCTATGATATCTGTACTTGGATCTTCTATAGTGTATACAGAGGAAAAAAAATTATTCAAGACATTTGCTTATCGCCATCCTCCGTAACTACTTATCCCCATTAATTAATGGTGCCACATTCAGTCCTCATCTTCTTACTATTAATATACTTAAAAAAAATGTTTAGGCTTAGGGGCATATTTATAAAGGAACGATGTTAGCGCAAAAAAATTACCGCCGCACATCGCGGCCGCGAAAATAGGCTATCGCCGTATTTTATAAAGGCGAGCGCTATTCCCGCGATAACTATCGCGGCCGCGATGTGCTGCGGTAATTTTAAGCCCTTCCGCGGAGATACTATATAGATATCGCGGGAAGGACTTAAAATCCCTTCCCGACGCCGCTCCTAAGGGGGCGGGGCATACGCCCACCCCGCCCACACCCCCCCGCGGCGGCAGCGGCGACCACCCGCCGCCGCCGCCACTTCCCAGCAGCCCTCCCACCCGTTCCCCGTTCGCGGCAATCTCGGAACGGGAGGCTAGAAGGGGCTGCCGGGAAGGGGCCGCAGCAGGTGGTCGCGACCACCCGCCGCGACCCCCTCCCCGGCAACCCCTCCAAGCCCCCCGCCGGCCGCTCCGGGGAGGGGACGGGAGGGAGCCGCTGGGGGGGTGGAGGCTCCCTCAGCGGGGCCCTGAGAAGGCCTTTTGGGGCTTAGGGGTCCCGCAGCCCGAACGGGACCCCCCTCCCGGCCCTTATAAGGGCCCTTGCGGCACGACAAGTGCTTTGGCGGGGGTCCCGCAGCTGAACCGGGACCCCAGTGCGGCTCTTAAAAGAGCCCTGGGCGACGTCTTCTTTCTTCCAGTCCCGGCGACACCAGCTCGCGAGGCCGCCGACCCCCGAGAGGTACCCCTGCGGCCGCCAGGGGTACCCCCGGGGCGCCGGCGACCTCAACGAGGCCGATGTTGCCGGCGTCTTGATCCGACGCGACGTCTTCGGGCTGGCGACACCAACCCCACTCAGGTCGCCGATGCCAGGCAGACTCACTGCGCCGCCAGTGAGCCTGCTGGCACCGCCGGCCTCAGCGGAGCCGATGTGTTGCCAGCGCTTCTTCTTCTTTCTTCAGCCATCTACTGCGATGGCATCTGAGTTCCGCGGCGGAAAGCTCCTCTTATATAGGTTTGCAGAAATCCATAATCCGTTTCTGATTGGTCAATTTTAATACTGCTTTACATTAACCAATCAGATTTCTGGAAAGTTCTGAAATCTGATTGGGTAATTAAGCAAGTATTAAAAATTGACCAATCAGAAACGTATGGATTTCTGCAACACTATATAAAGAGGAGCTTTCCGCCGAGGAACTCAGATGCCATCGCAGTAGATGGCTGAAGAAAGAAGAAGAAGCGGTTGGCAAATCGGCTCCGCTGAGGCCGGCGGTGCCAGCGGGCTCACTGTCGGCGCAGTGAGTCTGCCTGGCATCGGCGACCGAGTGGGGTTGGTGTCGCCAGCCCGAAGACGTCGCCCAAGGGCTCTTTTAAGAGCCGCACTGGGGGTCCCGGTTTGAGCTGCGGGACCCCCGCCAAAGGCACTTATTAGTGCCGCAAGGGCCCTTATAAGGCCGGGGAGGGGGGTCCCGGTTCGAGCTGGGGACCCCTTAAGCCCCAAAAGGCTCTTATAGAGACGCAAGGGCAATTGTCAGTGCCGCAAGGGCCCTTATAAGGGCCGGGGAGGGGGGTCCCGGTTCGAGCTGCGGGACCCCCTAAGCCCAAAAGGCCCTTCTCAGGGCCCGCTGGAGGGAGCCTCCACCCCCCCAGCGGCTCCCTCGCCTCCCTCCCACCTGCTGCGGCCCCTTCCCGGCAGCCCCTTCTAGCCTCCCGTTCCGAGATTGCCGCGAACGGGGAACGAGTTGGGAGGGGCTGCGGGAAGTGGCGGCGGCGGGGTGGTCGCCGCTGGCGCGGGGGGTGTGGGCGGGGTGGGCGTGTCTCCCGGGGCGGGTGCGACCACCCGCCGCGGGTTGCGCCCATCCCGCCGCGGGAGGTAGTATCGGCTGACTTCGCCTCCTTAAGGTGGCGAGTAAAACAGCCGATACTAGCCGAGCGAACCAGTACCGCCGCTTTATAAATAGAAAGCGGCGGTAACGGGTAAGTATCGGCGCGAAAGGTAACGCTTCGTTACTTTTCGCGGCCGTTTTCGGGCCTTTATAAATCGCGGTAAACGCGATTCATGCGTTAATGGCCGCGAAAACGGCCGCGAAAAGTTAACGAACCTTTATAATATTACCCTTAGTGATGCTTTCTTCAGCTATCCTAACTTCATTATAATTTTAGCTAGTTGATGTTTCTTAAACTCCTTGTTACAGTTTTTATACTCCCTAAAGGCCCTTTCCGTTCCCTCGCCTTAAAGGTTTTAAATGCCTTTCTTCCTTACCATTTGCTCTTTACATCAGAATTCAGCCACATGGCGCGGATTTATTTTTTTACATTTATTTCCCAAGGGTATAAATTTAGATGTGTACTGGCTTAAAATCCCTTGAACACAGTCCACTTGTTCAGTACCTTTACCTGATACTACATTATCCCAGTTGACATTCTGAAGAGCTGCTTTTAACCTGGGAAAATTGCTTTCCTGAAATTAAATGTCTTTGTTACCCAGCGCACTTTCCTTTCGTAACAAAGTCCAAATGCCACTATTTCATGGTCACTATTCCCTAAGCCTCCAGTTACCTTATATCTATAATGCGCTCCACAATGTTAGTATATTACCAGTAAACAGGCTCCTTTTATGTAGGAACCTCAACCACTGTGAGAGAAAATTATCCTGCGCAAATTCAGGAACTCATCGCCTTTTTCTGTGATTGCAGTTCCACACACCAATCAATGTCAGGGTAATTGAAGTCCCCCATAATGAGCACACTCCCCAAACTTGCAGCCCTTGCCAACTGCATATGAAGTTGACTCACCTCCCTTCTGCTAGCATTGGCGGCTTATAGCCAGACACCAACAATGACATTACCCCCTTTCCTGTTGCCTAATTCCACCCATATTGCCTCCACTTATCATCCATATCACCGTTATCTCTTCTTTAAATTTGGCTTCAATTCTTTTTTAACATAAACACATACTCCTCCCCCTTTCCTTTTTTTTCTGTCCTGCCTAAACAAGGCATATCCTTCTTATTTACAGCCCAGTCGTGAGAAACTGTTCAACCACGTTTCTGCTATACCTATTACATCATACTTTTCATTCAATGCCATCATTTCCAATTCACCCATTTGTCAGCCAGGCTTCTCGCATTTGCAAACATACATTTTAGATTATGATCCTGTAATTTATCGTACACTTTGATACACATTCCTCCCTATCCCCTATGCTAGCCCCACCCCCCTTTCCACCCACCACTGGCCTATCTACACCCTGCTTTCCTCCTGGACAATCTATCCCGTGAGACTGCTAATACCCTCCCCCCCCAAACCTTGTTTAAAATCTCCTCCAACCCTCTAGCCATCTTCTCCCCTTAAACAGCTGCACCACCATCAGTAAGGTGCAACCCATCCCTACTAAAGAGCCTGTAGCCGACAGCAAAGTCTGCCCAGTTCTCAATAAACCCAAACCCTTCTTCCTTACACCACTCTCTTAGCCACGCATTAATGCTCACTAGCTCCCGCTACTCCATGGCTTAGCACGTGGCTGCGGTAGTATTTCTGAAAACACTACCCTGGAGGTCCTTGCTTTTATTTGGCCCCTAGTTCTCGGAAATCATGTTTAAGGACCTCACCTCCACCTCTAACTTTGTCATTGGCACCAATGTGAACAGACCGACGGGTCACACCCGGCCCCACCCAATAAATACATTAATGGGCCATACATAAACTATCTGGGGTGTTGTTCATCAATAGAACATGTCAGAGGACACAAGGACATCCCTTAAGAACTTGAAGAAAAAAGGTCTTCAAGTTCGGAAAGGGTTTTTCACTGTGAGAACGGTAAAGCTATGGAACTGTCTTCCAGTGGACGTTGTTATGGCAGGTTCATTGGTCAGTTTTTAAAAAGCTGGATGAGTTTCTGCAAACAAGGAATGTTGCAAGTTACTGGTATTGATACATAAAGTAGAGTTGATCCAGGGAATTTCCAATTGCCAGTTGTAGTCAGGAAGGATTTTTATTCCCCTTTATTAATTTGGTGGGGTTTTTTTTGCCTTCCTCGATCAACAGTTAGGCAGGAAATGAGGATATTGCTAATGGGTTGGACTGGATGGACGTATGTCTTTATTCAATCTCAAACACTATAACTATAACTATTTTGTTATTGGGTATGCAGAGCATACATAACCAATCATTATTGTTGCGTTGAATTTTAGAAATGCTTTTGAAGCTGAAGTGAATACAAAAATGATGACAGCCATGAAACAAAATGAGTTAATTCCTCAATTAATTAAATCAGGCTCTTTTTCAACTAATCAGATGGGCAAGATTCTGAATTAGTGCTTTGCAAATTTACGTTATATAACATGCAATCTTTAACAGATGATTTGCTAAGAAAAAACAAATAATCAACACTTTTAGAATTTTGCAATTAAAAATGACAGAAGGTTTTTACTGCTCAAATAATAATTAGTAGAAGTCATATCATTAGCATATTCTTCAGTGAATACTGATAATACATGAGAAAGGATCCCATATTTTACTGAAAACTCATGTACCAAAACAGAATGGAAACAAACCTTGAAAAAAAATGTTCTTGATTTCTGAAATCTTAAAGGGTATGTCACCAAAAATAAACTTTTATATGTTCTTTATATATAGCACCAACCTCAAACGCCATGTTCATTTTTCTCAAAATCATTTGCTTTGCCTGATATTTAATGAGATATATATCAGGCTGCACTTCTCTCCACTTCCACTTTAGATGACCCCGAGCTGCAGTGTTTGCCTGTGTTTGTGTGTGTCTCTCTCTCTATCTCTCTCTCTGGGCTGGCGGCTGCAGCTGTTGATCCTGGATTTTTCTATACACTAACTTTACAGCTGTGATTGGTTGAGAGGGAAAATCCAGGGATCCAGGGGGTCAGACCATTACTGATGCAACTTCCTCGTTCTCACTGCTGGATGCTAACAGACATGCTCAAGAACATGAAAGAACAGAGGCAAGGTAATGTAACTGTCTCTGTTCATCACTGTATTGGTCCATGCTGCAGGATTAAGCCAGCTACAAAGGTCGTAACTTTGAACCAGTGGACGCTTTACATGCTGTAAAGTTTGTTTGGAGCACTTATTTGGGCCAAATAAATATAAAAAGTTAGTTTTGGGGGTGGACTTGCCCTTTAAATAAAGAAATCTCCATTGTCAGATTATCTAACTAGTAATGCAAGAGCTTACCTTAAAAAAAAGAAAGAGACTGACAGAGATGAAAGGGTGACTTTTATTATAAAATGACTTGGCTGCATTTTGGCATTTTGTAGCTGTATTGTATCTAAAACCAGATAGCCAGGTGCAGTTATTTACTCATCTACCACATACTAGCCGGACAGGTATCAGGATCGGAGTCTTCTTAGGGTAGGGCAGTACAGTGGGAAGATTTCCGAAGTGTGTAAAATTGCTATGAACTTCCACTGAAAATCCATATGCTTAATATAAATCAATACGGGATATGTAGGGCCAGCAGAAAACACCTGTCGGTGGGTGCAAATCCTGGTACAAATATATAAATCAAAGTAAGTATAGAAGAAAATAAAATAAAGAAAGGGACAAATAGACCAGAAAAGAAACAGAATAGAAAAAGTACAAGAACAAGACAGAAAAAGACCAGGTTTAAACAAGGGGCCCAAAGCCCACAAGGCACTCAAATCTGCATATAAGGCACCAAAAATAACACATAGGGAGGCCTTAAGAATATAGTACCCCCCGTGGTGGACATTAATAACAATAAAATACTAAAATTTATACAAAACCTCATCTTTATTCAACATAGAAAAACGAAAAAGAAAACCAACCAACATATAACATAAAAATAAATAAAAAACACTGCGCAGTGAACCCCTTAATAAAAGTATGTGACCTGGCCAGTGCAGCGCTGTGGCAAAAAGTATTTTGTAAGGCCACGGCTGTAAGGTAAGTATCCAATATTAGTGTATCATTCCGTAAGCACAAGCATAACGCAGAATGGCAAACTAATGTAGATCAGAGTGTCATATAGATAGATCCGTTCCACAACTGATGTAAATAAGTGTGCCACGTCACAGGAACAAACAAAAGGGCTCAATACGGGGGCAATTTAAGCTGGTTCAGTAAATAGCACATGGAAAAGGGAAATGGATGGATCTCACCCAAAGATTGGTATATTGCCCGAACGGGCGTAGTCGATATCATCAAGTCTGTATACTTCTAGTGTGCAAGTAGGTCACGAAAAAGCAGGATACTGATCCTTAAGGCCAGGTAAGGAGTTCCACGTCTAGTTCAGCAGTCGACCAACGCACGTTTCGAGACACGCCTCTTCTTCCGGGTCACGTGGTGCACTGTTGGTGTTTTGGGATTAAATACCCTATTGGTGCATCTAGATATCAGTCCAAACGGAAACATCCAGTTCCCTAATTTTGGTTCCTTCATTGCATATTCCAATAGGTGAAACCCAAATGTTCTTTTAAAAATGAGCCATTTAGTTATGTAATAATGGTGTATATATTTGTTTTTCATCAGTCTTTATTCTTGATATAAGTAAGATTTATTGAATTATGTTTTGTATATTTTGTATATTTTTTAGCTTTATATTTAGAAAAATTTAAAAAGAACATTTGGGTTTCACCTATTGGAATATGCAATGAAGGAACCAAAATTAGGGAACTGGATGTTTCCGTTTGGACTGATATCTAGATGCACCAATAGGGTATTTAATCCCAAAACACCAACAGTGCACCACGTGACCCGGAAGAAGGCGTGTCTGTGCCTCGAAACGTGCGTTGGTCGTACTGCTGAACTAGACGCGGAACTCCTTACCTGGCCTTAAGATCATTATCCTGCTTTTCGTGACCTACTTGCACACTAGAAAGTATAACGGACTTGATGATATGGACTACCCTGTTCGGGCAATCTACCACTCTTTGGGTGAGATCCATCCATTACCTTTTCCATGTCTATTTACTGAACAGCTTAAATTGCACCGTAGTGAGCCGCTTTTGTTTGTTCCTGTGATGCGGACACACTTATATACATCAGTTGTGGAACGGATCTATCTATATGACACTCTGATCTACATTAGTTTGCCATTCTGCTTTATGCTTGTGCTTACGTGAATGATACACTAATATTGGTACTTCCCTTACAGCCGGGCCTTTACCAAATAACTTTTTGTGCCACAGCGCTGCACTGGCCAGGTCACATACTTTTATTAGGGTTCACTGCGGCAGTGTTTTTTTTATTTTATTATTTTATTTAATGTTGTTGGTTTTCTTTTTCGTTTTCTATGTTGAATAAAATGAGGTTTTGTATAAATTTTTGTATTTTATTGTTATTAATGTCCACCACGGGGGTACTTAATTCTTAGAGGCGATCCTCCCTATGTGTTATTTTTGGTGCCTTATATGCAGATTTGAGTGCCTTGTGGGCTTTGGGACCCTTGTTTAAACCTGGTCTTTTTCTGTCTTGTTCTGTACTTTTTCATTCTGTTTTCTTTTCTGGTCTATTTGTTCCCTTTCCTTTATTTTATTTTCTTCTATACTTACTTTGATCTATGCACTTCACTGGTAAGTGCTTGTGATCTGTCACTAATAGAGATGAATGAAACTCCGAAACTCCAATTTGGACCTAATTGAATCGAACACAATTTTCTAATAATTTTTGAATTTTCAATCTGAATATTTTATTTTGTTACAAAATTTTTTATCGAATTTTTGATATTGTAATTATCATTTTTCAGTCATAATAAGTTCCAAGCATTTAGAAAATACTGTCGTCATCATGAGCCTCTGTGTGGTTTTTTTTTTTTTAACTGCCAGTTTCGAATCAAAACCAAAACTTCAAACTGTAACTTATCACTAGTCATAACTGTAACTTAGCACACAGTGATCAACCATTTGTGAATGGTTACCATCATGGGCAGTCCACAACTGAATTTCCTCTCTAAAACAACAATGTACTCTTACTGTTCACCTATAGGATATAAAGTCACCGAGGAGTTTCCTGGCCATATAAAAGCACGAGACCCGAAGGTCGAGTGCTTTTATACAAGAAAAGACAGGGAACTCCCGAGTGACTTTATAAACCTTATCTACAACTGTAATGGGGCGGTATTATTTCTTATAATATATGTTTAAAAACTGTAATTTGATGGCTAGTTTCTTTCTAAATCCCTAACCGCTGTTATCCTTTCACTAGTTTATTAAAAACAAGGTAAAATTCCCTGTCAGCCCTGCAATAAAATTGGTAAATGAATAAATAGAAATGATCATCCAAGACTTGTAACGTTTAACTGTCGTTTTGTTGCTGGAAATTTTTTTCCCGATCTACCTTTTTTTTTTTTTTTTTAACAATTTTACATCCACTTACCCTGCACTTTTTTTTTTTTTTTCGTCTTTTTTCCATCAAAAAAACAAAAAACCTTCAAGAAAAAATATTGATGAAAAAAAAAACTTCAGCAGGAAACCCCAACTCCCCCCCTTTTACTGTGAAAACATCCCTATCCTTCCTGATGTCCTCTACCATCCCCCCCACTTCTCTCTCCATCGAAATGTATCATCTGCTCCACCACGCTCGTAATTCCCCCGCTAATCTCCTCCTCCACCTTCAACCGGTACACACTTTATTAAAAAAAAATCCTGCCATTCCATGATTCAACTTCACAATTCATATCCTGCCCCAGATTCAATCACAAAACTTCATCACTTCAGTCATTCAGTCATCAGCCTCGGTTCATCATCCCGTGCAAGATGAGGTTAAGTAAACAAAGAGCGGCTGTTTCAGCTCTGACTGTTGTAGTTGTCAGTAGCTGGGAATACAGCCGCTGCTGTTAACCCAGTCACTTGCACTGCTGAACGAGGGCTGAAGTTGAATCATGGCTGACAGGATTTAAAGGTTACCGGTGAGAGATACATTTCAATGGATGACTCAGAAGGATTTTCTGCAGAACGTATAAAGGTCTGTGTGTTTTAATCAATTCATATTATTATTTCTATTGCTGTGGTCTTTTTGGTTTTTTTTTTTTTTTTTTTATGAAACTTTAAGTCAATTTAAAAAATTTGGGCTGGGTTTCTGGGTACGAACAGAGGGAAGGTGTGGAAGGTGGGACGGATCTCACGGGATGCTGCTCCCTTGTGTCAGGAAATGAATGGGGTCGCAAACTTGGTATATTATTCTTATAAAAATATCACTCAAGCCTACTGTAGTGTTAGTGATTTTATAAGGAATATATTCCACTGTTGCTCCGGAGCTTATATCCAGGCACAATTACTTATTATTATAAGAATATTTAGCGCGCACCTTCGATGGAGTTCCTGACTCCATTCATGATTAATCTACGAGGCCGTATATCTAGGTCTCAAAGCAAATTAGACTGTAGTCGTCTGATTTCGGTCAGTTTGGAAGTTTGTTATTCGATTCCGTGTGTGATTGTCGCGACAGTATAGTATTACCCATACCGTGTATGGGCCATCTGGTGCTAGATCTATTATTTGTCGACTTCTCCGCACGTCCCGAAACGAAGGGTAATGTGTGCTCTTACGTAAAATCCTAAGCCTATACATGTATATGAGTCATTGGCATTTTAATGGTCATTGAATTAGTTGCAGAGAGTTAACATTATGCTGAGGAATAGAATTAAAAAGAGCTTAGAGTCCGAAACACACAAGAAAAGGAGATATTGCTGACAAGTACTATTAGCCCTAAAAGAACAAAGAGAAGAATAAAGAAAGCCTGTAGTGGGGCTCGCACACTATATATAAATCCGTATTAAAAAAATCACCGTTTATTAAAATATAAATTAGAGCACACTTTCGAACGGCATTAGGTGAACAACAAAAAAAAGGAAGTAACGACCTCCACACTACCATACCCATCGCCACCCCTTCTTATCTCCACTTGCCCATATATTACTCATTTAAATATCTTTGTTCCAGACTCACAATATATAGATATTTATCTATTCTTATTAAATTTTTTCTTTTTTTTTTCGCTTTTTTTTCGACACAATGCCTTTGTAACTTCCTTCTCGCGAACTAACACATTCACGGTCGATGCACTCTTTGCATAATTGGTGATGGTGTAAGGCGCAAGTGCATGCCTCAAAGGTCGGTGCCGGAGACCGATGGAAATAACCCGAACATATTTGGTAGTTTTAACACCCAGAAACAACCCTAGCTACAAAAAAAAGAGTGTCAACTAGCCTTTGCCAATGGCGCTTTAATACTACATTACACACTACAGGCTCGCCTATGGTTGAAAATATAAGAAAAAAGTTCACGTTCGTGTCTCCTCGGAATGCTGCTTCTCTGGTCTCGGGTAGGTGGGGTGCGCGGGCAGTAAATGGCCCGGCTCCCCACACATCATAGGTGAAGTTTCTTCTTCCTCTGGAGCTCTCACATTGAGCGTGGGGAGAGGTGAACGCGCGTGGCCGTGCAGAAGATCATGAAGCCCGATGCATCTGCAAGTGTCGGAACAGCTAAATCCTGGATTCCCAAGACACTAAATTGAGTAAGTTCCCTCTTACCAATCGGATAGTCTAGTGTGGGGCTGTGGGCTGGTACACAACTATGTCTTATAATATTTTCAGGCTGTGTACTTGTGGGCACGAGTCTGTAACCGAACTTTGTGTAATCGGCTTACGCATTCTGTGGAGCTGGGCATATGGCAGATCGGCTATATATACCAATCGTATGGGGGCTATGTGTCATAGGGGCTATCGTATATTCGACCAGTTCTGTGAGCTTGGCATATGGGCATAATATAGCTATTCTGTGACGCAATGCGAATCCTCAACATTAAAGAAAAAATCCCACTTAAATAAAAAAATTGTAAGCTTCTTCGGGGCTTGGGATCCTCCAAAGGTCATTCCTTATAATGGTCTTCCAATCGGCATGCTGCACTTATATCAATATATAACATACATTTATATATATCTTTTTTTTTCTGTAAACCGACTCTGTATGAAATTGTATTTATTTTTATTTGGATCTGTATAATAAATTTGCTTGCAACTTAATTCCTCCTCAGCCTTTGTTATTGTATGCGCGTGTGTGAGTGTCCGACAGATAGATACCCACATACCGTATGGCAATCGGATTCAGAATCTGTCTTGATCTTGGCGACGCCGAATGTGTGGGTCCGAGCCAATGCCTGATGAGCTGCTGTATCAATCTCAGAACATGGCATAAAAATTTTAATCGCCTTAGCATTGAGGGCAAAAGAAGGTCAACACATTAAAAAAATTATGGTTTAGTGGATGTGGAGAGAGAACAGGTCCAAATCCGGGAAATTAAAAGCGGCCGAACCCGTTACTTCGCGTAAGCCTCTCTGGCTGCTTTCCCTTTGGTCTGGCAAAAAATTGGGCCATAGGTGCTCGCGTTAACAAAGCTCTGGAAGGAGAACAGAGAAGACACTCCCTACAATCCCCAGGAGGTTATTTAGTAATTCATTAACTGGAATTTATCTCATTCTAAGTTTCATAGCCGATAATTGATGCTTTAGAGCAAAATATATGTTGGCGATTCATATATTTGTCTGTCAAAACAATAATTTATGGTTAAACTGTTTAAAAATAAAAGAAAAACAGTCGAGCTCCGGGACGCAGAATTGTTTTATTTATGGGAAAAATCCCTATCCTAAAAAAAACAAATAATAAAAACAAAAAAAACCCTTCCCATGTTGCTAACTTGGGTGTGGCTACATTACGAAAATGTAATAAAGAACACTTTTGGCTTTTTACTGGTAAATGAAGCCGTTTCCTGTGCTTTTTCTGTTTCACTAAGCAGGAACGACTCGAGGATTGAAGGCTGGTAAGTAGGTTTCTTACATCTACACAACTGTGAAAGTTAAGAACCTCAACGGGCAGGTCTGGGTTTTGAGGCACGATAGCAATTGTATCAAAAGTTTTCTTTGGGTGGTGGACCAATCCCGTTTAAAATCCTGGTTATATTGGCTCCTCTAGTAAATAAGAATCTATTAAATTCTACCAGTGATGTCCCGTCTAAATCCCGCCTATATTTCCGTAGCAACTTAAACAATCAACATTGCAACAATTGCATGGCCTGGAAATAAATTAAACTAATTTTCTACCACTATTACAATATAAACCATTTGAAGAAAGTAAAAAAAATGATCCCCCCGCCCAACCGCCTGCTATACTCTGAATCTCTGGCCTTGCCTTCGCCATAAAAAAAAAAGATTAAGATAGCCGACAGAGCCTTCTCAGCAAATGTACTGCATAGCTATATCTTTAAGCGGTGGCCACAAAAAAAAAAAAAAAACCGCCCACGAGATGGAGACGGGGCAAACCGCGTCGGGGGGCGTACGCAAGGTGCAAGTCACTCCTTCCCAACACACCACATCGAGAAGAGCAAGAGAGTATCTCGTTGCGGCCGCACTTCAGTCATGCAAAAGCAGGCAACAATGCATTCAATGTACTGCGGAGAGAATGAGTCGAAGCATGGATCATATTCAGTAATAAAAAAACTAAAATTAAAAAAAAAAGAAAAAAAAAGAAGAAACACAAAAACGAGGTAAACTGGATCTCAATATATTCGAGGTAAACTTGTTGTTGATATGGCAAGTTTTTTTCCAACCACCATTCTTTCTACTCCCCCCCCCTCATTGCCATCCGCCGAACGCGTGCCCTCAAACTACTCACCGTTATGTTATCCGCCCCACATCCCTCGTCCGCCTATCTGTTACTGTTCTCCTCTGCTTTTTCCCCACACTTCTCCCTCGCCCTCTTATGGTCGGCCGCCTGTTTTTTTGCCCCCCTGATTCTATACTACGGGCCCTTCCACCCGGGGCAACCAATCTTCTATCGCACTTTCTTTGGCGCTGGTGGCTCGGCTCCTTTTTGCTTCTTTTTCTCTGTTGCTAGGCCTTCTCTCTTTCATTTTTTTTCCGTGGCCCGTTCCGCCTTCCTCCGTACTCTGTCTCACACGCATCCTTTTATCCCTCCCCCTTCCCTCTCCCCGATTTACTGAGTCGCATGACTCAGTTAGAGATGGTGCAAGCATGAACGCAATATACGCTGCCTGTTCGCTGTTACCTTTACTTTCTGGCTCTGCAAGCTGCATGAGTGATTTAGTGTTATGAGTAGGTTATATCTATGTATATGATATATGCTGATGATTTACATGCGGGATTCTGCCTAAAGATGCAAATCATCCCCCCCTCCCCAGTTAATATGGCTGCCGTAACTCCTATGTGTACACTGAATTGTGGAATGCCATAGGCTAGTAATAAGTCAATAAGAAAAAGACGGGTGTATGAAAGGGCTGGCCCCTTTAAGGTTGAGGACTGCTGTGGCCTGAGTGTTTGGGGTGTAGGGTCCGGTGGGTTGGGGGCAGGAAGTAGATGTGGCACACTCAATATATTACTGGTGGTTTCTATTCGTGATTCCAATGTGCAGTTAAATGGGGGTTGGGGTTGTGTTTCATTTTAATCTGTTAGAATAGGTGCAGGGGCCATTGTTTGGAACGAAAAAATACTCATAAGGGTACTGTGTTTGTTTTCTCAAAGCAAAAACCACAAAAGAAAAAACAAAGTACAGAACAAAAAATCACAAAAAATCATAAACCTCCTTCCGTCTGTACAGTTTGTGTAGACTCAGCTGGTTATAACTCTGCTAAAAATAGGGTTGGTGTGGGTTTACATATTTCGCCAACTAATCAATAAACGACAACGTAGTTATGCACTAGATTTATTTTATTATTTTTTTTTGTTTTTGTTTTTTTTTTTTTTTTTTTTTTTATTTTTTTTTTTTTTTTTTTTGGGTTTTTTTTTGTTTTTTTATTTTTTTTTTTTTTTTTTGTTTGTGTTATTTTTTTTTAATTTAGGGGCGGGTGATCATGCCAAGGAGATCTGGAGTAAACTTTGGGACTCGAATATTACAATTATTTCTTTTTTTTTTTTACAATAGGGGAAGCAAAGATTATACAATTTTCTACCTGGTGAGCCCCCCCTAAAAGGGAATGCACCTGAAGGAAATAAATAACAAGAGGAAGGAAAATCAGATATAGGTAGGGGGGACATGCATTGGTGTCCAATTTAACCATTATAGAACATCTAAGAATCAAACTCTCGACTTCAAGTGTATGTTTGGAAAATGATTTAGTGCCCTTTAAAGACTTTTAGTAGCACAATTAAGAAGCAGATGGAGAAAAAAACAGATGTTGCAATATCCTGTATACCATAAAGATTACTTCCTAAATATGCACAACTGTAGTAATACCTCCCTTTAAGGTGTTTTGACTTCTATTATTGCCTCATCAAGCAGTCAGATGGAAATAAGTTAGAAAGGGAAATGCACCATTAAGATGCCGTGCAGATTACTTACACACAAACACGCATATTTTCAAAACATCCCACACACAAAAACATCTTGACATCAGCTTATGACTATCAGTAGCTAAAGCCACAATGTGTTAACTGCTTCAGAAACAGAAATGAAGAGTCTATAAATGGCAAAGTATTACAATAGTTTTTTTTTCTGGAAAAAAAACATAAAGTAACAATACTAACTGATTTTTGAAAAAAAACCTTTTCATGACCCACCACAAGCTCTCGTGGCTAAATAAGAGGAAATTAACCTAAACTAACCAATATGGAAAATTCTTATTGTACGATACCTAACCTTGATTGGAAAAGTTGACACAAAGCCTCAGATATTTTGGAAATCTGACTTTTGGTCTTGTAGGAAGAAATAAAAGGCATGTCCACCCTTAAAACAAGAAAATGGAGCTTGTCAGCATCTATCTGCCAACAACCCCAAATGCTATTTTTACCAGTTTATTACATGCATTTGTAAACAGATATGTAATGATAAGGTCTCTTATAATTGCCTCCTCCCCTGCTCAATGAGCTTTTATATGCTTGAGCATGTCGAGAAGCAGCAGTTGAAACAGTAGTCAATTATTGACTGTCTCTCAGCCGCTACACACACTAGCGCTAAAGCCCAATACAGTCGATCCAACGATATCGGGGCTTTATCGCAAATGTGTGTAGCAGCTTTCCAGAACAATTATGTGGCCACCAAACGTTCCCGTCGGGCAAGTGGTCATTCAGAAAGGAACGATCTTGCAGATCCTGTCTGTCATCTTTCAATATCTGTACTGTGTGTACGCACTTTAACAGCCTCGATTGACTGCATGGAGGGAGTAGCCAACTTACTCTGCCAGAATGGAGACAGTTATTATCCTTAAATATCTGATTAGTAATACATCTAATAATGTCCTAATATATCAGTTGGAATTGGGAGCAGGTAACTGACATGGCA
>JAACNH010002409.1:0-40438 GCA_019447015.1 Hymenochirus boettgeri
TATCCCACGAGTAAAATGTCTATTATACCTATACGCGAGCATCGAATCTGCGAGTAAAATGTCTATTCTACCTATACACGAGGCATTGAATCCATGAGTAAATGTCCATTATACCTGTACGCGAGCATCGAATCGTAAGTAAAATGTCTATTATACCTATACCGAGCATCGAATCTGCGAGTTAAAATGTCTATTCTACCTATACACGACGATTGAATCCATGAGTAAAATGTCCATATACTGTACGCGAGCATCGAATCGGTAAGTAAAATGTCTATTATACCTATACACAGCATTGAATCTCAGAGTAAAATGTCTATTATACCTTACGCGAGCATCGAATCTGCAATTAAAATGTCTATTATAACTCTACGCGAGCATCGAATCACGAGTAAAATTCTATTATACCTATACCGAGCATCAAATCTGCAAGTAAATGTTTATTATACCTATACGCGGCATCGAATCCACAGTAAAATGTCTATTATACCTATACGCGAGCATCGAATCCGCCAGTAAAATGTCTATTATCCCTATACGCGAGCATCGAATACACCAGTAATTTCTATTATACCTATACGTGAGCATCGAATCCACGAGTAAAATGTCTATTATACCTATACGCGAGCATCGAATTCACAAGTAAAATGTCTTTATACTCAAGCGAGCATCAATCAACGATAAAAATGTCTATTATACCTATACGCTAGCATCGAATCTGCAAGTAAAATTTCTATTATCCCTATACGCGAGCATTGAATCTGCAAGTAAAATCTCTATTAAAACTATACGCGAGCATCGATCCCACGAGTAAAATGTCTATTATACCTATACGCGAGTATCGAATCTGCAAGTAAAATGTCTATTATACCTATACGCGAGCATCGAATCCACAAGTAAAATGTCTATTATACCTATACGCGAGCATCGAATCTGCAAGTAAAATGTCTATTATACCTATACGCGAGCATTGAATCCACAAGTAAAATGTCTATTATACCTGTACGCGAGCATCGAATCCACAGAAAATTGTCTATTATACCTATATCAGCATCGAACTGCGAGTAAAATTTCTATTATCCCTATCCGCGAGCATCGAATCTGGAAGTAAAATGTCTATTATAACTATACGCGAGCATCGAATCCACCAGTAAATGTCTATTATACCTATACGCGAGCATCGAATTCACAGTAAAATGTCTATTATACCTATAAGCGAGCACATTCAACGAATAAAATGTCTATTAACCTATACGCTAGCATCGAATCTGCAAGTAAAATTTCTATTATCCCTATACGCGAGCATTGAATCTGCAAGTAAAATCTCTATTAAACTATCCGCGACCATCGAATCCACGAGTAAAATGTCTATTATACCTATACGCGAGCATCGAATCCACAAGTAAAATGTCTATTATACCTATAAGCGAGCATCGAATCTGCAAGTAAAATGTCTATTATACCTATACGCGAGCATCGAATCCACAAGTAAAATGTCTATTATACCTGTACGCGAGCATCGATTCCATGAGTAAATGTCTATTATACCTATACGCGAGCATCGAATCCACGAGTAAAATGTCTATTATACCTATACGCGAGCATCGAATCTGCAAGTAAAATGTCTATTATACCTATACGCGAGCATCGAATCCACAAGTAAAATGTCTATTATACCTATACGCGAGCATCGAATCTGCAAGTAAAATGTCTATTATACCTATACGCGAGCATCGAATCCACAAGTAAAATGTCTATTATACCTGTCCGCGAGCATCGAATCCACGAGTAAATTGTCTATTATACCTATACGCGAGCATCGAATCCACGAGTAAAATGTCTATTATACCTATACGCGAGCATCGAATCCACATATAAAATGTCTATTATACCTATAAGCGAGCATGGAATCCACAAATAAAATGTCTATTATACCTATACGCGAGCATCGAATCTGCGAGTATAATGTCTATTATACCTATACGCTAGCATCGAATCTGCGAGTAAAATGTCTATTATCCCTATACGCGAGCATCGAATCTGCGAGTAAAATGCCTATTATACTTATACGCAACATCGAATCCACAAGTAAAATGTCTATTATACCTATACGCGAGCATCGAATCCACAAGTAAAATGTCTATGATACCTATAAGCGAGCATGGAATTCACAAATAAAATGTCTATTATACCTATACGCGAGCATCGAATCTGCGAGTAAAATGTCTATTATCCCTATACACTGCATCGAATCTGCGAGTAAAATGTCTATATCCCTATACGCGAGCATCGAATCTGCTAGTAAAATGCCTATTATACCTATACGCGTATCGAATCAGTGAGTAAATGTCTATTATACCTTACACGAGCATTGAATCCATGGGTAAAATGTCCATATACCTGTACGCAAGCATCGAATCGGCGAGTAAATGTCTATTATACCTATACGCGGCATCGAATCTGCAAGTAAAATGTCTATTTACCTATACGCAAGCATCGAATCCACGAGTAAAATGTCTATTATATACCTATAACGCGAGCATCGAATCTGCAAGTAAAATGTCTATTATACCTATACGCGAGCATTGAATCACACAGTAAAATGTCTATTATACCTATACGCGAGCATCGATCGGTGAGTAAAATGTCTATTATACCTATACGCGAGCATCGAGTCTGCAAGTAAAATGTATTTACCTATACGCGAGCATCAATCCACAAATAAAATGTCTATTATACCTATACACAAGCATTGATCCATGAGTAAAATGTCATTATACCTGTATGCGAGCATCGAATCGGCGAGTAAAATGTCTATTGTACCTATACGCGAGCATCGATTTCACAAGTAAAATGTCTATTATACCTATACGCGAGCATCGAATCCACAAATAAAATGTCTATTATACCTATACGCTAGCATCGAATCCAGAGTAAAATTCTATTATACCTATACGCGAGCATCGAATCCACAAGTAAAATATCTATTATACCTATACGCGAGCATCGAATCCACGAGTAATTGTCTATTATACCTATACGCGAGCATCAATCCACGAGTAATGTCTATTATACCTATACGCGAGCATCGAATCCACAAGTAAAATGTCTATTATACCTTAAGGGAGCATCGAATCCAAAATAAAATGTCTTTATACCTATACACTAACATCGAATCTGCGAGTAAAATTTATATTATCCCTATACGCGAGCATCGAATCTGCATTAAAATTGTCTATTATCCCTATACGCGAGCATTGAATCTGCGATAAAATGTCTATTATCCCTATACGCTAGCATCGAATCTGCGAGTAAATGTCTATTATCCCTACCGCGACCATCGATCTGTGAGTAAATGTCTATTATACCTATACGCGAGCATCGAATCCACGAGTCGTTCATGTATAATTAACGAATGTTCGAACGCAGAGCTCGAAAGTAGTGCCGTAAGAGTAAATTTTGAAAGTCGTGGATTTCTCCAGACGATTTCCCAGGTCCCACAGCAATTTATTATAAGTTACCATTGATATTTAAGTTTTATTTCATTCAAACTTTTCTAACTATTTGACTCCCATTGACTTTAATGGGTCCGTTTTCAAACTTCCGAACTTTCCATATAGTTCGAAAGTTCGATAATGGCCCGAACTTTCGAAAGTTCGGCCATCCTAGTCCCGATCTGTGAAATCCCCTTTGGAACGGGTTCCGGTTTGGGTCCATCTTAAAACCTCCAGATCAACTGGACTTAAAGTTTAGTTCTTGAAGACCTAGTCATCCGACTGGCTTTCTCAATTCCCTAGTCATCCGACTGGCTTTCTTAATTCCTCAGGTCAGGACTCAGCCGTCTACTTGCATCTTAAGGATAAAGGACATACTTTTGAAGATGGTAATGTTAACAAATTGGCAAAGGAACATGACTAGTTCAAGAGAGGTGTCAAGGGGCCATTTATTTGAAAATAAGAAACCAGCCAAATAAGATGGGGGGTTCGACACCAACTGTCTGCCATGTAAATGCTGTTTTGACACCTTACCCTGGGTGTTCCTATATGCAACCATGCCATGCATTCAAAGGTCCCTAATCCTGGCTGTGATATGCTAATTGGGATTTTCCAGGGTACATAATTGCCAACAGATTCTGTACAAGTTATTCTGCATTGAGAAAGCTGGTCGGATGACTAGCGAAACGTCTTCTAGAACTAAACTTCAAGTCCAGTTGATCTAACTGAATACAACAGATATATGACCTGGATGAATGAGAACATTCACGAACATATCTATGCAGTAATACTGTAAATTAATAATTGCATTACTAATCAAGGTGCACACATGCCTTTTAATGGTTACCTTACAGGAAGATGGTTGGTAAATCATCCATTTAGCATAGGAGACGTATAAAATATGGTATATGACTTGTGACTACATTGCAATGTTCAATCAATTTACAACACAGTGAGTAGACTGATGCTTTATAAATACTTTAAAGAACTGTAAAGAGAGATGTAAGACGGGCCTGCTTGTAAAGAGCATGAAAAATGGGAGAGGAAGTGGAAACCTTTTGAAGAAGAGGATGGGGGAGATTTTGCCACATAACAGATTAGCCCTACACCTGGCAGTGTCATTTCATACTATTATTTGTAAATGAAGAAGTGATCGTGTCCTTTAAACTAAACATTATATAACCTTAAATCCCATGCAATGCTGAAGAATTTGTCAAACAGCTTTGTTCAATGAAGCTCGATAATATTCCCTCGTGGTTAATTTAGTATCAAGAAATGTACAAACATATTATCAGCATAAATAAAGTAGAGGAGGAAACCCCCAATATGAAAAGAACACAGCCGTGTAATTTACCAAGACAGCATTATTAATGTTCACCGATTCTCCCAGCTGTCTCCAGGCGAGATCTTACCTTCTATTGCTTAATTGTTCTTTTTAGCAATAGAAAGTTTAATAATTGTTCCTGCGAGATAAAAATCAAATTGCAGTGCTGAGTTGGTCAAAGCAGTCGCAGAAATATGGATTCTCTTCATCAATATTTATCTGTTTTTCACGGTGTGACAATTTATTTTCATATTTGCTCACTGCTGATTGCTTATTGTTACAATGCTATCCGTGAAAGCCAATCATCTCTTTGGTCAACCTTCATTTTACCTTGAAGAGGCTCTGCCTTTTTCCTGTGAATTCTATGCTCCCAGTGATTTTGTTATACATTAAAAAGTAGAGCGACACAAACCACATACACTTTGTTTAAGGAGGCTACTGCCCCCTTCCTAAGTTGTAGACTCCCAATACATCATTTATATGGTGTGTGAATAAAACTTGCATAAATGCAATAAGTGTGACACTTTTTACATTAAAGGGCATGTCCACCCCCACAACGAAAATTTGCCCCACTGCTGGCCCCAATATGTTGTGTGTTAAAAAATCCTTACCTTACTACTCTGCTCCAAATGGTTGTCCTGCATTGGCTGCTGAAAGTCCAGAAAAGTGAAAAGTAGGACCACTGTGTGTCATCCAGTGTCCTGCTATTTCCTGGTCCTCTTAGAGGACTCAGGCATGCACAGTGGGGCTCTCCTTACTTCTCCCTCCCCCTTGGCGCTGCATCTGCCTATAAAACATAAATAAAAAAGCATCTTACAATGTAGGGCAAACCCCTCCAACCCTAAATGGTAGCTTTAAAGTAGTTTAAATTAGCACCAATTGAACTTTCCCAGCTTCATTCCCTGTACTCATTCCCTCGACACATCAGAGATTGGCTGACTCTCAGGCAATCACAGACAAAGCTGCCGGTCGCCCCCTTCTGCTGTTCTGTGCCTGGATATCATTAGCATAAGGGGCTGAGAGCGAGGGAATGAAGGTAGGGAAGAACATTTTGGGGCAGATTTAAACTTTTAAGCTAGTGTTTAGGGCTGAATTATATGTTTTTTTTTAATTTGGGGGGTGGAGATACCATTAAAAACAAAAACCTGAACTTCTCAGTTACCTGCTTTAAATTCCAAACATGCATTCAGCACATTATTAATGCATTACTAACCAGATATTTAAGGATAATTATTGCTCCAATAACTGGCAGAGGAAGCTAGCTCCTCCCTCCATGCAGTCACATGTTTACTGCTCTACCCCCTGCTGCCTCCTCTGCACATGCTCAAGTTCCTAAAGCTCATGAGCAGGGTGGGGGAGGTTACAATCTTAGCTAGAAAAGGAGAGAAAGGGCAATAACTATCATTAATATCTGAATAGAAAGGTGTATATATGTGCACACATAGTATTTGGGTTTGGGGACAAACTTTAATATCACTACAGTAAACTAGAAACTGGATTGGGTATACTTATTAAACAGAAAGAGGACAGTGTTCATGGGTAAATAAACTTCTCCTTTATGTTGCAGTATAAAGTTTTATCATTCCAGTCCAAGAAGATTTATCCTGTACCAGTTTAAGCTGTTACAATTATGTCTCGCTAGACAGAAACCTTTGCAGTATATGTTAGTACATCGCTAAACACATTGTTTACATCACATTATCACAAGTTACTTAAGCAGAGTCTGTTGAATTAGAGTACTTTGGATATGTTTCATTAGAGGGAGGTGAACAGGGCGACGCTATATCGTCCGCTTTCTGGACAAATTGGTGTAAAACCCACAGTACCCACAATAGGGGTATTGCATTGTTAATCACAAATGGCGCAGGCCCGTAAAATGTTATTATCGTGGGTTTAGCAGATAATGGCTTATATTAAATCTTCCCACAGATTTATTGGTTCATACATAAATTACTTTCATTGTAATCTTTTTGGGACAGAGCACATTATATATGGGTTAACTAATGCCACAAAGTGTGTCCGTTAACACGTGTAAGACAATAAATCGATACTTACACTTACATAAATATTGGTAAAATAGAATTTCCTTTTCTTCCTATTGGTACAATGAACTGGTAAAATTCCTACAGTGATATCCTTGACTGCTTGGACTTATTATGCCCTGATAACTACCTACCCAACTAGGGAACAATATCCTATTATTGCACATCTGGTGTTTACAGTAATTCTGGATTTTATCTGATCTTGATGACCATAGGGGAAAGTTTAGAGGTTTTTCTCTCCCTAATTGGCTGTTAACATTGAGTCCCTGTGCCAAAAAATAGGACATTAAATCAGACACACACACTACTACTTCTTTTAATAGGGATTTTATATCAGTTTCAGTAAATTGTCACTTCCAAACCACTCCGATATTTCAACATAGTACAGTATATTTTACAAATCTGTACACAGCAGAAACACACCAACCTTTGAACAGAACCTGTTGTTTGCATGTCTTTGTTTTGGGAGCCTTGGGAAATTTTCCGTTTGCTTAGTGCTTACTGCTCCGAATCTCAGTTGGTGGAATCTCTGTTCTGTTTCTCTAAGGGGAGTTAAAGGAACAGTTGCAAAGTCTGATTCCTCATGGTAGACATCACTATAAACTTTACCTTCAACAACTCACTTTATTACCCGTACTGCAGAAAGAAGACTTTATGAACAGTCTAAAAAGTATTAAGCTTCATATTTGCCAATAAAACTATTTCCACAAGAGTTTGTCACTGCTGTCAGTTACCATGATGTTTGGATGGAAAATGCAACATTTAGAAAACAGATGGATAGATATATCTACACACCTCTGCAATGTGGCAGGTTTTGTTTAATAAAAAAGAAACCAAGATAAATCCTGTCCAGACTTATTTGAGCTTTATTGCATAATTGTCATCTAGAATTAGACAGCAAATCAGAAATAGTTTAGTAAAACAAAGGAAAAAGAAATCATTCCAAGACCAGCCTACATTAGTTTGCATTACCCTATAATAACCAAGGATGGAGCTCATTTAGAATCAGATAATCCCCTTAAGTCTCATTTTAAATAGAAGTCAGTATGCACTGGCAGAAATTAAAGTTGCTCTGATGTAGCTCAGATAACAGTTTAGCTGGTTTTGTAGATGGGGCCCGGTTCCTTAAAAAACAATTACTCATTACTAAAGGTATAAGGTATATTGGAAAGGGGTACAAAACTATCCAAAGGGTCATTGAGAACATTTATCAACACGTAGAGAAAATATGGCTCAAAAGTGGTCAAGAACAACTGGTCAAGAAGGAGATTAGGAGGTTTTGGCAACATTACAAAACTAGTGGATTACAGTACTCAGTAAGTATCAGTTAAGCCAGCCCTTTATGTGACAGCAATAAGTTGTATTCTTTATATGACTTGGTTGGGAGGTAGGGAAGCAAGAAAAAAGTCTTAACTCACAAAGAAAAACATCCAGCCTGGCTAAACTTTGCAAGAAGGTATATCCAACCTCCCACAACCATGCAGAAAAAGTATTGTTGCCAAAAAACCACAGCATATCATCAAACGATCACCATAACCACAGTAAAGCATGGTGAAGCATTTCAGCTGCTGAAATGAGCTTTATTTATGATTGTTGAAATCATAAATCACTCCGATTATTAGTTTACTTTGTTACAAAACCCTTCAAATCTCTGGTAGGAAATAGTGGATGACTGAACTCGAATCGAACCTGAGTTTGGGTCAACTTTATGAGTTCGTATGAACTCAAAACTATCTGAACTATACGAATAACTAGTTAGTGATTTCGGTCACTAACTAGTGATTATGGTAACCCTTGAATGTAGCATTCGATTTCAGTAACCCTCTAATGAAGCCTTCAATTTCGGTAACTCTCGAATGTTCGTTCGGTAAACCTCAAATTGGCCATAACACTCGAATGTAGCATCGAAACCTGACAATTACCTGATCGTGGGAGGAAGTATTTAAAGGAACTGAAAAAATTATTTTCTTATCCATTTCTATATTTTTAATGCTGTCAGGATCTTGACCCTTTTTGCTCTGTGTTCCCTGTCCTAGATCTCCTCATGTCCTGTTCAGCTCACTCCTAGTTAGTGTGCATGTCTTCTCTCTATGTATCCACCCCCTCCCAAATCGAGGCAATTTGGAGTATGGAGCATGTGCAGTGGAGATGATCTGTGCCCCCCTACAGCCAATAGCATTCACCCAGTGATTTTGTGTTATAGTGAAAGTAAACTGCTTTGCTATGGGAAGGTAAGCAGCACTGGGAGCTGTAATCACTGCTTGAATCAAGGTAGATTTTCTTTTAGCTGTAGGAGGTGTGAAAGTGTGTGTGTTTGGGGGGGGGGCTTTGTAATTGATTTCTTTAGTACAGTGCTACATTGGGACTTCACAAACACAGACAGCAGCAAACTGGAGGATTGGGTTTATCTGCACAAAAAGAGCACAGAACAGATAATGCTTATTCCCTTTCCTGATCTTAATGCTGAATCAATTAGCCATGCAGTGACAGAGAAATAAGCATTACTTTAATAGAATGGATAGTTTTACATGTAGTGTGCCAGGGGGAGGGGATGGGTGATTGACAGTTCTTTACTGACTAGCTTTGCCCCGCCCCCTTTGAAAGTAAACTCCCAGAGCTAAAAAAAAAAAACAAGGGATAGGAAGGTCAGAGAAGGAAAAAAAACAGATTTAAGATTGGTGGTAATTAATCCTAATTACTGTGTGATTAAGTTAAAAAATTATTTGCCCCAGTTTACATGTCCTTTAAATAGTTTTGGTGATATGGACATGTTCCCCACCATTTCCAAGGTGCCACAGCCATTTCAGTAAGTTAACATTGTTATTTTTTCTGTATTACTTCCAAACTTCACTTCAAACTATAACTTCCCATTGACTTTAATGGGTTGTTTTCGACTATAGAACTTCCGAACTTTTACTGAAATAAACGAGCGATGGTGTACATCTTATTTGTTTGGTAAACGCCCAAACATAATTTGCCCACAAATGTGGAAATTTTTGCGATATCCCCTTAATAGTTACTTGTTGCACAACAATAACCCCTTCATTTAAAAGTACTGCAATCACCAAATTGAATTTACATTTGTTTTGTTCTTAACTTTACACTGCACCATAGACATACTGTATAGCTATATTACAGCCCGACCTCCTATATACGCCTTGCTACACAGGTATGGATCCTGAGTAATGGGTTGCAATTTTTTTATTTACTTATCTCTAAACATATCAATAGGTGAAATATATAGATTTGTCAGACACGAACCATGAAACAAAAACATGGCAACTATTGCAAAAAGTATATTTGGTACGTGTTTGATTGCCCTATAGGGACTGCAACACTTTACCGTTCTACCCACTGACAAAAATACCCATGACATGTGTGGGCCTGCAAGGGGAGAATTAAAGAATAGTTCACTTGCATTGAAGTTATTTTTTAACATTCTATTAACCATAATTGCTTTGCTATTTCCCAGGATCAGAAATTTTCTGTAATCGTATATCTTTAATGTGTAAGACATTGTATATAATTGTATCTCCAAAGGAAACCAAAAAACTTTAACTCATAGTCGCTACGGCAGAAATGTGATGTATAAATGGTGCGGATTGTAATCAGAGATGGACGAACTTACTGAGTTTGGGTTCATTTCCGAAAACTGAAGTGAAGTTTGGAAGTTTGAAACAACCCATTAAAGTCAATGGGGAGATAATAGTTCGAAGTTTGGATAAATGGCAACTTACTTTAAATGGCTGTGGCACCTGGGAATAAAATTAAAAAAATAAATAAAAATACCCTTGCGGAAAATATGTTTTTAAGATCTAATTTTAAAAAAAAATTCCATTCTCAAATGGAAATATTTCAGATAAATGTTTTTAATCAGAATTTTTTTTAAATAAAAATGTTTTGCATTTTATAGAAAGATGTACGTCGTAGAGTTAAACATTCAACACAGAAGAAGAAAATATGTCTCATCTACTAATTAGAACGGCAAGATTTAATTAAGGCCACAATCAACCATTAATCATTTTTGCCAATAGTCCTCATTTACACTGGTTGTCTTTGTAGAAACAATACTTAGAGGAACCTGTAACTGACCAAAATAACTAAAACTAAAGCCTAAAAAAAATAATAAATAGGTGCTTTGAAAAAGGAATGAACGGGGGGGGGGGGTGTTTCATGTAATTATTGTTAATTGCCAAGTTGCCACGAGTTAATTTAATAGCCCTATTTCTCTTTAAACACATTTTCACTTCTAGAACTTTCTCCAATTTCCTATTTTACCAAATGCAATACCTCAATATTTGAACCGCACTAAAGTTCTAAGGCACTTCCATTACCATAACTGAAAACTTGATGATAGTTTTATATATTACATATACATACGTAATTATATTACGTAAGATGTTCTGTGGTGGTCACTTGGTGGTACAAAGTCATTCTATAATAAAAAAAAAAACAGAATTTTTTTTTTTTTTTTTTTAATATTGCCGCAATAAAAATGGGGGAAGCTGATCAGATCATCAATAATTAAGTTCTCAAAAGCATTTAAGGAGGCGTAATGGAAACTTCAACTCCTTTATAAAATTACATGTTAAACCCCATTAACTGCATTGTATTTTTTATATTATATATTTATATCTCTATTACTTGTGCTACATTCAGGGTTACGGCCAATTTGAAGTTACGGAACGAACTTTCTAGAGTTACAGACTATAATTAGAGGCCAAAGAAATTGCCCATTACATCGAGGGTCACCGAAATTGAACATTACATTTGAGGTGCCAGACGATACATTCGAGGGTTACTGAAATCGAACAATACATTCGAGAGTTACCGAAATCCGCCGATACATTCAGGGTTACTAAAGGCTACATTTGAGGGTTATCGAAATTCGAACGATACATTCAAGGGTTCAAGGGTTACCAAAATCGACCACTACATTAGAGGGTTACCAAAATGGCTTGCTACATTTAAAGGTTAGTGAACATTGCATTTGAGGTTAACGAAATCAACCGCTACATTTGAGGGTTCCAAAATCGACCACTACATATGAGGCTCCCAAATGATTTACTGAAATGGAAGGTTACATTTGAGGTTACTGAATCGAAGGCTACTTCGAGGGTTATCGAAATTGAAGGCTACATTCGAGGTTATCGATCGAAGGCTACATTCGGGTGTTACTGAAATCGAAGGATCCAAACTAGTTCAGAAGAACTCAGATAGTTTGAATTCATCCGAACTCATAAGTTCAGCCAGAACTGGGTTTGTGTTTGGGTCCATCCTAATTGTCTTTAGATGCATTTGTTATCATGTTTTACCTTCCAATGTTAGATGCCTACTCTTATTTTTTGACATCTTCCATTCTTGCCACAAATACTCTTCCACTGGTTTTTGCATAGTGGAACTATCTTCTAGAAAAGCCTTAATATGTAGTGAGTAAAATAAAGACTTAAAATATGTCAGCAAACACATTTTTCAGCTCCAATCATTTTATAAAGACAAGGACCAGAAATAACTTAATCTGTATAAACAACACATATCATTCGCTATACAAAGTAGAGAAATATACACTCACAAATAAGGAAAGATTGGGTTGTTGGTCATCGTAGTGATTGTACCCTCAATTCCTGTCCTTTTCAAGTCCTATAACATCTCTCTTCCCATTAAAATCATATTTATATTTTCTAAATATAATATAAAGCTTTATTAAGAGAGTTTAGAGAGAGTTTAGCCAAAAAGCTCTGGAAATGGTTGGGCAGATCTTAATTTTCTCTTTAACCAAAGTTGCCATATATGCAAATGTATATATTAACATGTTTACCACATCCATGGATTTTTTTTTCTATAAAACCTGGACCCACCTAACCTTAGGATTGCAAACTTACCTTGATCCCGAGCATCATTTAAAACGCTGCTGATTTCAGATCAAGTTACAGCAAACTGAGAAATATAGAATCATTTAGAACGTGCGATTTCAGATCAGAGTTACAGCAAACGAGAAAATATAGATTTCATTTAGAACGCTGCTGATTTCAGATCAGAGTGATACAGCAAACTGAGAAATTATAGAATTATTTATAACGCTGCTGATTTCAGATCAGAGTGATACAGCAAACTGAGAAATTATAGAATTCATTTAGAACGCTGCTGATTTCAGATCAAGTGATACAGCAAACTGAGAAATTATGAATTCATTTAGAACGCTGCTGATTCATATCAGAGGAATACAGCAAACTGAGAAAATATAGAATTCTTTAGAACGCTGCAGATTTCAGATCAGAGTGATACAGCAAACTGAGAAATTATAGATTCATTTAGAACGCTGCTGATTTCAATCAGAGTGATACAGCAAACTGAGAAATTATAGAATTCATTTAGAACGCTGTTGATTTCAGATCAGAGTGATATAGCAACTAGAAATATAGAATTCATTTAGAACGCTGCTGATTTCAATCAGTGTAACAGCAAACTGAGAAATTATAGAATTCATTTAGAATGTTGCTGATTTCCCATCAGATTGATACAGCAACTGCAAAATTATAGAATTCATTTAGAGTTGTTGATTTCAGATCAGAGTGATACAGCAAACTGAGAAATTATAGAATTCATTTAGAATGTTGCTGATTTCACATCAGAGTGATATACAAACTGCAAAATTATAGAATTTATTTAGAATGTTGCTGATTTCAGATCAGAGTGATAGCAAACTGAGAAATTTATAAATTCATTTAGAACGCTGCTGATTTCAGATCAGGTGATACAGCAAACTGAGAATTATAGAATTCATTTAGAACGCTGCTGATTTTCAGATCGAGTGATACAGCAAACTGAGAAATTATAAACTCAATTAGACTAATTGAATTAGACCAATTAACTAGTATTCAAGCTATATCCCAGAATGTGATTTAAGAAGATTTCATATCTCTCAAAGTATCTGTCCTCTTTGTCAGTCCAGTCTGTTTTTTTTTTTTCCTTTAAAGGAGTAATTTATTTTGAGCTTTTGTGAAAATTCTCTTATACAATTTATGTTTCTTGTAAAAAAACTATTTCGGATTAATTAAGGCAAATTGGGGTTTGCAAAAACTTTAGTAAATATTAAGTGGCTTGGCGCCCTTGGTCAAAACTAATTACTCTCTGAGAAATTAAAATTCTGTCCAGATGTACTTATAGTCTGGGATCATTAATAATTAAAGTCAGCATGCACAACAATACTATCAATTACATTAGAATCTTGCTAAACTGTGACTTTCAAAAATCGATATAGTCAACATAATAAAATAGGCTGAGAAATTGGCTCAGTGGTTTGGTTAAATGGAAAAGAAAACAATGTACAGTGTAAAGTTATTTCATTTCTTTACAATGTAAAATGGATTTTACACGTTTGTATCGTACTTATGGAAATAAATAGAATATTGCTCACACAGATAAAACTGCAGCTTGTGTAAAATGTTTGATGTAGAAATAGGACCTTAAAGGGCAAGTAAAACATCTGAGCAACACTGAATCATATGCAGAGCTACTTGACATAAAAAGTTATTTGTGTTTCACTAACCTTTCTAACGTGGGGCTTTATTTCCCAGCATTCCAGTATTACACACGTTTTTGTCACTGACTACTGTGTTCTTCAACCATGCCCAGTGCTAATAAGTGCAGGAACTGGTTACAGCAGGTTTTGCCCGCTAGTAGTATCAAGTCAGTTCTGTTGCAGTCCCAGATTAGGCAAGCGAGCATTTGATTGAGGTAAGAGGCATGGCCAGACAGTGCACATACACACCACACAACTATGTTATTCAGTTCTTTAGATGGTCACATTTGAATGCCATTTACTGGACTGGTATTTTACAGTTTATTTGGTATCATTGGGGGGTATATTATGGAGAATAAAATGCTGTGACCCTTACTTAGGACTACAGAGGATGTTCCACTCACACCAGTAGAGATGGACTAGAACTCAAACCCAAGTTCGACCGAACTATTCGAATTCGAACAATTTGGACTTCTCAAACTATCCCGGACCCGGATTTTCAATATTTCGGACTTTCGATAAATATCGAATGTTCACCGTTCGATGTGAGTAAATGCCTATTATACCTAGACCGCGAGCATCGATCTGCAAGTAAGTGTCCATTAAAACCTATACGCAAGCATCGAATCCGCAAATAAATGTCCCATGGTATCTAGGTGCGAACGTGCGCATCGAATCCCGCGAGTAAAGTGTCCATTAAACTATACGCAAGCATCGAATCCGCAAATAAAATGTCCATGTATCTAGGTGCGAACGCCGGCATCGAATCCCGAGTAAAGTGTCCATTAAATCCTATACGCGAGCATCGAATCTGTGAGTAAAATGTCCATGGTATCTAGGCGTGAAATCAAAATCCGCAGTAAAAGTGTCCATTAAACCTATACCGAGCATACGAATCCGCAGTAAAATGTCCATGGTATCTAGGCTGAACATCAAATCCGCGAGTAAGTGTCCATTAAACCTATACGCAGCATCGAATCCGCGAATAAAATGTCCATGTTATCTAGGTACGAACACGCGCATCGAATCCGCGAGTAAAGTGTCCATTAAAGCCTATACACGACATCGAATCCGCAGTAAAATGTCCATGGTAACTAGGCATGAACATCGAATCCGCGAGTAAAGTGTCCATTAAACCTATGCACGAGCATCAAATCCGCGAGTAAAATGTCCATGATACCTAGGCGCGAACATCGATCCGTGGTAAAGTGTCCACTTAAAACCTATATGCGAGCATCGAATCCACGAGTAAATGTACATGATACCTAGGCGCGAACATCGAATCTCGTGAGTAAAGTGTCCATTAAACCTATATGCGAGCATCGAATCCACGAGTAAATGTACATGATCCTAGCGCGAACATCGAATGTTCAAATGCAAGAACTCGAAAATAGCGTGATGAGAGTAAAAATGATTTGTTCTAATTCCGGGATTTCAAACATGTTCCCCAGACCATTTCCCAGATCCCACAGCCATTACATAAGTACCATTAATATTTTATTTGTATTCATTAGAACATTTTGAACTATTTTGACTCCCATTGACCTTAATGGGTCCGTTTTCGAAACTTTCGAACTTTCCATATCGAAAGTTCGGCCATCTCTACTCACCAAGATGTTTGGCAAACTAAACTCCAAGCATTCATCTGGAGGCTGCTAGCTTCAAAGAGAAAAGAAAATGGGCAGATACTACAAAAGTGTCCGCCGTCACTTACCTCATCTCCCCTAATACAGAATGAGTCTGAGTATCTCATAGCAGAACACCTCTCTCTAACTGCCTGAAAATTTAGAAAAATTAGACTTCTGGAGCTCATTGAGTGAGTTAGAGGGGTATAAAGGATGTTATTGAAGTGTTTGTAAATTACATTTGTTTCTCAGGAGCCTATAATCTGGTAGAAAGTTAAGTGATACACTAATGAATCAGTTAATTCTGAGCATTAAAGCTCGTAACCACGTGGCGATCGTAGCAGGCAGATGCCAACGAAAGCCTGTATTGGGCCATAATCATACTGAACGGTCAATCAGTCAGGCCTCATTCATTAATCCGCCGAGTCAACCACCAATGGCCCTCTCATTTCTACCGATACCCTGCAGGATTGCACTTTAGTCTCATTGTTTGACTGTGCCCACGAATTATCTGGGTCTTAGACAAGATCAGATTGTCCATGTTGGAATCTGATGCATTGGTGGCATTTGGCAGCAATTATCTTTGTTTTGGTCAGATTGGCTGAGCTTAATTAGCCAATCATATGAAAGTGAAGAGAATACAACCTTTGCCGGGCCATCTGGGCAGGACAGTGAAACAGAGCGGTACAAGGCAGTTCCTTAAACACCATTACAGAACAGTAGTATTCTCTATTGTGAAGCAATAACTTACAATACCATGAAGAGACTGCACGCATGACATCGCTGAGGTTCATAGCCTGGTGTCATTCAGTAATACTGTGTTTTAATTGTCATTTTCAACCATGGAAAGATGTTTCTTTTGGCTGTATCCATAACCAGACCAGACCACATGGTTAGTAAGTTTCTCCACTTGTGGCACTAACTAATCGCTGAAAGGATTAGCTCTAAAAAGACAGCTCTAAATTACATGTGCCATAAATTCCTTTAAACGGGCAGTTTAAGGACAACTTAAACCAAAATTAACAACTTAACCAAATTACTGAGAGTCAGCCATCACAGACACGGCTGCGGTTAGCAGAGGGAACAAGGTAAGTAATACATTTAGGTGCTGATTCTAAACTTTTAAAGCTGGTGTTTAGGTTGGATGCAGGTCCCAACATTATATGAGCTTAAAAACCTTTTTTTTTTTATAAAGCCAGAGTCCTCAAGGAAGACAAGGAAGAGGCAGGCACCTTGACACACAGAGAGGTTCATACTGTTCAGTTTCCAGGACTTTCATAGGGAGCACTACACAGTGGGGCCAGCAGTTGGTAAACTTCAGTTGGGGGTGGGGTGTGGCATGACGCTTAAGTATCCCTTCCCTCCAAATCTGATGGAGGTTGGATCATGTATCCTACCTCCAGTTTTGGGTACTGTGGTCTCGATACAAGTTCCCACTATTAAAAAAGACACTCTCCTTTAAATGACTCAGGATCATGCTTCCTGCTCAAACAGTGAGCTGTGACAATCACCAGCAGGCCCATGGCCTAAACATGCCCACTTGTATCCTATTGGGACAGAGTATCTCATCTGGCTAGTGTCCATTACCAGAGGAGCACAAATCTTGAATGCAAGCCTGTTACTAGCTTCAGAAATATATATTTTTGGGGGGCTTAAGACTCACATGCCTGTCACATAGACAAAGAGCCATTGCAGAGTAGGAAGCGAGATTTTGGATGACAAACAGCTAGAAACATCATCCTAGGCTCATTTGAAAGTATGAGAAAGTTGTTATCAAGACAGTTCTTTTTTAATATTCATTTAATTCTAGGATGTAGAGGGAATGACATTTTAGTCTTTTTTTCAATTCGCTATACTATATTCCTAATACTTAGATCCTTCAGTGCTATTTGTGATCTAGAAGGTCGCTGCATTCCCATAAGATACTAGTTTGGCATGGCACAAACACTTAAATCAAAATGGAATAGTTAAACGGCTGAGCTTCACAATACACTGTATTCATTATAATCATATGGATATTAATCTTTATTTCTGTCGTCATCCCAGCACTGCAGTTTGTACAATATTATATTTGTATATGGGGCACAGAACCCTTTCGTTATCAGTAATATCAGGCTCACACCAGCATGTATTACTTGGCATTCCACAGCAGCAAACAACAGTTAATAAAGCCAGTGATTAGTAATCCTTTAATTATATAGGATATTATCTTTATATCTGCCTTACTCAGCACTGCAGAAGTGTTCCTTCTGGCCAAGCAGACCACTAATGAATCGCCGGGGAATACCTTGACCCAACAACGCCCATTATTCTGATTTTCTGCTTTAAAAAAAACCAAAACACTCTCCCTTTTTTAAACATTTTAAAGATCTTTTTCTTCTACTTCTTCATCAAGCCACAGCCAGAATCACAAACACATTATAACCTTTGAATTAAATGAGGTACTTAAAAGGACATAGTAAATACATCCAGGCAATAATCATAGAATCATTCATGACATCTGAGTTCAATTATTTGCAATGTCTCATTTGTCTTCAACAGGAAAGAATTTCTCTTGAAACGGACACAAATGAGCTGTAGAACCTACCATTCAATAGACTAGCAGTTTTCTGTTCCTTTCTTCACTCCTGAGTATACTTTCCCATAATCGCACTAGAAAATGGCCGATTGCTAATTGGTTTTGGAAAGTAAAAATTTCATATAGATAGCAGAGCACAACCGTTTAAACCCAAGGAGAACTGAGCTATAATCATTGGAAACCACTACCAAAGCTATAATTCAGTTTTTCTTAATTTAACCTACGGTTAAAGTTACCGATAATAGGGTACAACTATAAATAAAAGAGTAATAATAATAAACAATTCTTTAATTAGAGCTTATCTTTATGTGGCATGTGAGAAATATCTACTGTACAATTACCTGCTCTACTAGGTTGGATAACCCACTATTTATAATACCCTCATCAGAATGGAACCCTTTTTCTAAAAATGGCTGCCAGTTTAGTTTGGTTGGTCTCCAGTTATGAAATTTCCAATGATTCTGCCTGCTTGGTTTGCCATGCAAAAAAATATAGGTGCTGGAATTTATTGGAGGAAGAAAAGAAGATGGAACAGACTATCCTCTTAAACATGAAATAATATTAAAGTAGACTACCAATTAGTGTATCTGGATAAAAAAAGGAAAGCTGTTGAGTCATTATAAAATGGCAGAAGCCATTATTAAGAAAACCAACTGTAGGAATGTAGAAAGAAGTATCATGAAGGGATCATTTGGTTAGGAGAGATAACGGTTAGACCTCCTTTTTTGATAAGAGCCCTTTAGTTACCACATTACACAACCTAAGAGCAGTAACCCTTGTGTAATGCTGTGACAGCCTCTTATCATGTATAGGCATTTACTTTAGAGCTACCATGGAAATTACTCCCTTATTTGCCAGGACATATACGCAGCACTGTATAGACTAATATTCACCTAATATTATATAGGACAATCGTGACTCCAATCAGGTTGTGGCAGATAGGACAACCTCATTCTTTGCAGAAATGAAATATGGAGGTCTTGGGCCATGTTTATAAAACGACCGTTTTTACGATATCGATCGTATCGCTATGATATGGTTATCGAAATCTACGGTACTGAATCGTAAAATTACACATCGTTAATCAATAAATAACAGATCGTTTTCTCAGAATAACGGTGCGTTATCGTATACAATGATTGTTTATTGGTAGAATAACGGTCCATTACCGTTGAATCCATTAATAACAATCGTATTTTAGCGATATCGGTATGGTAGATTTACGGTAGCGATATCGTAGGATTACAGTCGATAATCGTAAAATAAACGGTCCATATCGTAGAACACCCATCATTACTTTGACGATAACGATGTTTTATCAATATGGCCCTTCGTTCTCTTTTGTCCTATACTATGCTGTGGCTGGCTTTTTAGTTTATATATCCTCTATTTTTTAAATGTAACATGTCCCTCACAAACACAATACATGTTTTTGGCAACTTATTGAGATAAAAAAAGATTAGTCAACCTCAATGATATAAGATTCTGGGGATCACTATTTTGTTCTATAACCCTTTATTCACATCCATGGACCAGATGCTCAGCCAATCACTGACAACGATTGCCAGTCCAGCCCCTGCCAGAAAGGCACGGAGCAGGCAGTCAGAGACAGCCGAGAGGAACGAGCGATGGTATGCCTTACATAAACATTTAAACTCTGCATGGTCAATGTTTGGGGAGGTGATTAGCCTATATAAGAATTTTAGTTTGGGGTGAACTTTCCCTTAAGGATATGTGCTAAATTATTTTTAACTGGTCACTGGCAATCCAAGGACAACACCATTGTACTAACTACTTACTTGCTATAGTTTCAAGTATGACGAAAGATGATATCCAAACAGGACAATATTTTGTAGGCAAAGCATATTGTTTTGATAATAAGCATATGGCCCAAGAACAGATGTATGAGATCATGAAAGTAAAAAATCCAAGGAAATCAAAAGCTAATCACAACTACACACCACTTTAAATGTATCATTCGGTAACCCTCAAATGTAGCCTTTTATTTCAGTAACCCTCAAATGTATCATTCGGTAACCCTCAAATGTAGCCTTTTATTTCAGTAACCCTCAAATGTAATCATTCGTACCCTCAAATGTAGCCTTATTTCAGTAACCCTCAAAGTATCATTCGTAAACGTCCTCACTGTAGCCTTTATTTCCATACCCTCAAATGTAGCCTTTTATTTCAGTAACCCCAATGTATTGTTCGATAACCCTCTCAAACTGTAGCCTTTTATTTCAGTAACCCTCAAATGTATCGTTCGGTAACCCTCAATGTAGCCTTTTTTTCAGTAACCCTCAAATATATCATTCGTAACCCTCAAATGTAGCCTTATTGCAGTACCCACTCAAATGTTACCTTTATTTCCGTACCCTGCAAGGTATTGTTCGGTAACCCTCAATGTAGGGGATTCAATGCTCGTGTATAGGTATAATAGACATTTTACTTACCGATTCGATGCTCGCGTACAGGTATAATGGACATTTTACTCATGGATTCAATGCTCGTGTATAGGTAGAATAGACATTTTACTCGCAGATTCGATGCTCGCGTATAGGTATAATACAAGTAAAATTTCTATTATCCCTATACGCGAGCATTGAATCTGCAAGTAAAATCTCTATTAAAACTATACGCGAGCATCGAATCCACGAGTAAAATGTCTATTATACCTATACGAGTATCGAATCTGCAAGTAAAATGTCTATTATACCTATACGCGAGCATCGAATCCACAAGTAAAATGTCTATTATACCTATACGCGAGCATCGAATCTGCAAGTAAAATGTCTATTATACCTATACGCGAGCATTGAATCCACAAGTAAAATGTCTATTATTAGTACGCGAGCATCGAATCCACGAGAAAATTGTCTATTATACCTATATGCGAGATCGAATCTGCGAGGAAAATTTCTATTATCCCTATACGCGAGCATCGAATCTGGAAGTAAAATGTCTATTATAACTATACGCGAGCATCGAATCCACCAGTAAAATGTCTATTATACCTATACCGCGAGCATCGAATTCACAAGTAAAATGTCTATTATACTATAAGCGAGCATCAATTCAACGATAAAATGTCTATTACCTATACGCTAGCATCGAATCTGCAAGTAAAATTTCTATTATCCTATACGCGAGCATTGAATCTGCAAGTAAAATCTCTATTAAAACTATACGCGAGCATCGAATCCACGAGTAAAATGTCTTTATACCTATACGCGAGCATCGAATCACAAGTAAAATGTCTATTATACCTATAAGCGAGCATCGAATCTGCAAGTAAAAGTCTATTATACCTATACGGAGCATCGAATCCACAAGTAAAATGTCTATTATACCTGTACGCGAGCATCGATTCCATGAGTAAATTGTCTATTATACCTATACGCGAGCATCGAATCCACGAGTAAAATGTCTATTATACCTATACAGCAGCATCGAATCTGCAAGTAAAATGTCTATTATACCTATAAGCGAGCATCGAATCCACAAGTAAAATGTCTATTATACCTATACGCGAGCATCGAATCTGCAAGTAAAAGTCTATTATACCTATACGCGAGCATCGAATCCACAGTAAAATGTCTATTATACCTGTCCGCGAGCATCGAATCCACGAGTAATTGTCTATTATACCTATACGCGAGCATCGAATCCACGAGTAAAATGTCTATTATACACTATACGCGAGCATCGAATCCACATATAAAATGTCTATTATACCTATAAGCGAGCATGGAATCCACAAATAAATGTCTATTATACCTATACGCGAGCACGAATCTGCGAGATAATGTTATTATACCTATGCTAGCATCGAATCTGCGAGTAAAATGTCTATTATCCCTATAGCGAGCATCAATCTGCGAGTAAATGCCTATTATACCTATACGCAAGCATCGAATCCACAAGTAAAATGTCTATTATACCTATACGAGCATCGAATCCACAAGTAAAATGTCTATGATACCTATAAGCGAGCATGGAATTCACAATAAAATGTCTATTATATATACGCGAGCATCGAATCTGCGAGTAAAATGTCTATTATCCCTATACACTAGCATCGAATCTGCGAGTAAAATGTCTATTATCCCTATACGCGAGCATCGAATCTGCTAGTAAAATGCCTATTATACCTATACGCGAGTATCGAATCAGTGAGTAAAATGTCTATTATACCTATAAACGAGCATTGAATCCATGAGTAAAATGTCCATTATACCTGTACGCGAGCATCGAATCGGCGAGTAAAATGTTATTATACCTATACGCGAGCGAATCTGCAAGTAAAATGTCTATTATAACTATACGCAAGCAGAATCCACGAGTAAATGTCTATTATATACCTATACGGGAGCATCGAATCTGCGAAGTAAAATGTCTATTATACCTATACGCGAGCATTGAATCCAAAGTAAAATGTCTATATACCTATACGCGCACGATCTGAGTAAAGATAAGTCATTACCTTACGCGAGCATGAGTTGCAAGTAAAATGTATTATATACCTATACGCGAGCATCGAATCACAAATAAAATGTCTATTATACCATACACAAGCATTGAATCCATGAGTAAAATGTCCATTATACCTGTATGCGAGCATCGAATCGGCGAGTAAAATGTCTATTGTACCTATACGCGAGCATCGAATTCACAAGTAAAATGGTCTATTATACCTATACGCGAGCATCGAATCCACAAATAAAATGCTATTATACCTATACGCTAGCATCGAATCCAAGAGTAAAATGTCTATTATACCTATACGGAGCATCGAATCCACAAGTAAATATCTATTATACCTATACGCGAGCATCGAATCCACGAGTAAATTGTCTATTATACTATACGCGAGCATCGAATCCAAGAGTAAAATGTCTATTATACCTATAAGCGAGCATCGAATCCACAAGTAAAATGTCTATTATACCTATAAGGGAGCATCGAATCCAAGAATAAAATGTCTATAAACCTATACACTAACATCGAATCTGCGAGTAAATTTATATTATCCCTATACGCGAGCATCGAATCTGCAAGTAAAATGTCTATTCTCCTATACGCGAGCATTGAATCTGCGAGTAAAATGTCATTATCCTATACGCTAGCATCGAATCTGCGAGTAAAATGTCTATTCCCTATACGCGACCATCGGATCTGTGAGTAAAATGTCTATTATACCATACGCGAGCATCGAATCCACGAGTCGTTCATGTGAAATTAACGAATGTTCGAACGCGAGAGCTCGAAGTAGTGCACGTAAGAGTAAAATTTTGAAAGTCGTGGATATTCTCCAGACGATTTCCCAGGTCCCACAGCAATTTATATTAAGTTACCATTGATATTTAAGTTTTATTCATTCAACATTTTCTAACTATTTGACTCCCATTGACTTTAATGGGTCCGTTTTCAAACTTTCGAACTTTCCATATAGTTCGAAAGTTCGATAATGGACCGAACTTTCGAAAGTTCGGCCATCGCTAGTCCCGATCTGTGAAATCCCCTTTGGAACTGGGTTCCGGTTTGGGTCCATCTTAAAACCTCCAGATCAACTGGACTTAAAGTTTAGTTCTTGAAGACCTAGTCATCCGACTGGCTTTCTCAATTCCCTAGTCACCGACTGGCTTTTAATTCCTCAGGTCAGGACTCAGCCGTCTACTTGCATCTTAAGGATAAAGGACATACCTTTGAAGATGGTAATGTTAACAAATTGGCAAAGGAACATGACTAGTTCAAGAGAGGTGTCAAGGAGGCCATTTATGTGAAAATAAAGAAACCAAGCCTAAATAGAGAGGGGGGTTCGACACCAACGTTCTGCCATGTACAATGCTGTTTTGACACCTTACCCTGGGTGTTCCTATATGCAACCATGCCATGCATTCAGAAGGTCCCTAAATCCTGGCTGTGATATGCTATTGGGATTTTCCAGGGTACATAATTGCCAACAGATTCTTGTACAAGTTATTCTGCATTGAGAAGCTGGTCGGATGACTAGCGAAACGTCTTCTAGAACTAAACTTCAAGTCCAGTTGATCTAACTGAATACAAAGATATATGACCTGGATGAATGAGAACATTCACGAACATATCTATGCAGTAATACTGTAAATTAATATTGCATTACTAATCATAGGTGCAACATGCCTTTTAATGGTTACCTTACAGGAAGATGGTTGGTAGATCATCCATTTAGCATAGGAGACGTATAAAATATGGTATATGATTGTGACTACATTGCAAGTTCAATCAATTTACAACACAGTGAGTAGAACTGATGCTTATATAAATACTTTAAAGAACGTTAAAGAGAGATGTAAGACGGGCCTGCTTGTAAAAGAGCATGAAGAAATGGGAGAGGAAGTGGAAACCTTTTGAAAGGAAGAGGGATGGGGAGATTTTGCCACATAACAGATTAGCCTACACCTGGCAGTGTCATTTCTATTATTTGTAAATGAAGAAGTGATCGTGTCCTTTAAACTAAACATAAAATAACCTTAAATCCCAATGCAATGCTGAAGAATTTGTCAAACAGCTTTGTTCAATGAAGCTCGATAAATAAATTCCCTCAGTGGTTAATTAGTATCAGAAATGTACAAAAAAAATTATCAGATAAATAAAGTAGAGGAGGAAACCCCCATATGGAAAAGAACACAGTCCGTGTAATTTACCAAGACAGCATTATAAGTTCACCGATTTCCCAGCTGTCTCCCGGCGAGATCTATACCTTCTATTGCTTAATTGTTCTTTTAGCAATAGAAAGTTTAATAATTGTTCCTGCGATAAAAAATCAAATTGCAGTGCTGAGTTGGTCAAAGCAGTCGCAGAAATATGGATTCATCTTCATCAATTTATCTGTTTTTCACGGTGTGACAATTATTTTCATATTTGCTCACTGCTGATTGCTTATTGTTACAATGCTATCCGAAAGCCAATCATTCTTTGGATCAACCTTCATTTTACCTTGAAGAGGCTCTGCCTTTTTCCTGTGAATTCTATGCTCACCAGTAGATTTTGTATACATTAAAAAAGTAGAGATCGACAAAACCACATACACTTTGTTTAAGGAGGCTACTGCCCCCTTCTAAGTGTGTAGACTCCCAATACATCATTTATGGTGTGTGGAATAAAACTTGCATAAATGCATAAGTGTGACACTTTTTACATTAAAGGGCATGTCCACCCCCACAACGAAAATTTGCCCCACTGCTGGCCCCAATATGTTGTGTTAAAAAATCCTTACCTTAACTACTCTGCTCCATATGGTTGTCCTGCATTGGCTGCTGAAAGTCCAGAAAAGTGAAAAGTAGGAGCCTATCTGTGTGTCATCCAGTGCCTGCTATTCCTGGTCCCTTAGAGACTCAGGCATGCACAGTGGGGCTCTCCTTACTTCCTCCCTCCCCTTGGCGCTGCATCTGCCTATAAAAACATAAATAAAAAAGCATCTTACAATGTAGGGCAAACCCCTCCAACCCTAAATGGTAGCTTTAAAAGTAGTTTAAAATTAGCACCAAATTGAACTTTCCCAGCTTCATTCCCTGTACTCATTCCCTCGACACATCAGAGATTGGCTGACTCTCAGGCAATCACAGACAAAGCTGCCGGTAGGCCCCTTCTGCTGTTCTGTGCCTGGATATAGCATTAGCATAAGGGGCTGAGAGCGAGGGATGAAGGTAGGTAAGAACATTTGGGGCAGATTAAACTTTTAAGCTAGTGTTTAGGGCTGAGCTGAATTATGTTTTTTTTTTAATTTGGGGGGTGGAGATACCATTTAAAACAAAAAACCTGGTAACTTCTCAGTTACCTGCTTTAAATTCCAAACAATGCATTCAGCACATTATTAGATGCATTACTAACCAGATATTTAAGGATAAATTTTGCTCCAATAACTGGCAGAGGAAGCTAGCTCCTCCCTCCATGCAGTCACATGTTACTGCTCTACACCCCCTGCTGCCTCCTCTGCACATGCTCAAGTTCCTAAAAGCTCATTGAGCAGGGTGGGGGAGGTTACAATCTTAGCTAGAAAAGGAGAGAAAGGGGCAATAACTATCATAAATATCTGAATAGAAAGGTGTATAATAATGTGCTACACATAGTATTTGGGTTTGGGGACAAAACTTTAATATCACTACAGTAACTAGAAACTGGATTGGGTTACTTAAAAACAGAAAGGGACAGTTTCATGGGTAAATAAACTTCTCCTTTATGTTGGCAGTATAAAGTTTTATCATTCTTTCAGTCAAGAAGATTTATCCTGTATCCAGTTTAAGCTGTTACAATTATGTCTCGCTAGACAGAAACCTTTGCAGTATATGTTAGTACATCGCTAACACAATTGTTTACATCAGACATTTATCACAAGTTACTTAAGCAGAGATCTGTTGAATAGAGTACTTTGGATATGTTTCATTAGGGGAGGTGAACAGGGCGACGCTATATCGTCCGCTTTCTGGACAAATTGGTGTAAAACCCACAGTACCCACAATAGGGGTATTGCATTGTTAATACAAAATGGCGCAGGCCCGTAAAAATTATTATCGTGGGTTTAGCAGATAATGGCTTATATTAAATCTTCCCACAGATTTATTGGTTCATACATAAATTACTTTCATTGTAATCTTTTTGGGACAGAGCACATTATATATGGGTTAACTAATTGCCACAAAGTGTGTCCAGTGTTTACACTGTGTAAGACAATAAATCGATACTTACATACTACATAAATATTGGTAAAATAGAATTTCCTTTTCTTCCTATTGGTACAATGAACTGGTTAAATTCCTACAGTGATAAATCCTTGACTGCTTGGACTTATTATGCCCTGATAACTACCTACCCAACTAGGGAACAATATCTATATATTGCACATCTGGTGTTACATGTAATTCTGGATTTTTCTGATCTTGATGACCATAAGGGGAAAGTTTAGAGGTTTTTCTCTCCCTAATTGGCTGTTAACATTGAGTACCTGTGCCAAAAATAGGACAATTAAATAGACACACACACACTACTCTTCTTTTAATAGGGGATTTTATATCAGTTTTCAGTAAATTGTCATCTTCAAACCACTCCGATATTTCAACATAGTACAGTATATTTTACAAATCTGTACACAGCAGAAACACCAACCTTTGAACAGAACCTGTTGTTTGCAGGTCTTTGTTTTGGGGAGGCCTTGGGAAATTTTCCGTTTGCTTAGTGCTTACTGCTCCGAATCTCAAGTTGGTGGAATCTCTGTTCTGTTTCTCCTAAGGGGAGTTAAAGGAACAAGTTGCAAAGTCTGATTCCTCATGGTAGACATCACTATATAACTTTACCTTCAACAACTCACTTTATTACCCGTACATGCAGAAAGAAGACTTTTATGAACAGTCTAAAAAGTATTAAGCTTCATATTTGCCAATAAAACTATTTCCACAAGAGTTTGTCACTGCTGTCAGTTACCAATGATGTTTGGATGGAAAATGCAACATTTAGAAAAACAGATGGATAGATATATCTACACACCTCTGCAATGTGGCAGGTTTTTGTTAATAAAAAAGAAACCAAGATAAATCCTGTCCAGACTTATTTGAGCTTTATTGCATAATTGTCATCTAGAAGTAGACAGCAAATCAGAAATAGTTTAGTAAAACAAAGGAAAAAGAAATCATTCCAAGACCAGCCTACATAGTTTGCATATACCCTAAAACCAAGGATGGAGCTGCATTTAGAATCAGATAATCCCCTTAAGTCTCATTTTAAATAGAAGTCAGTATGCACTGGCAGAAATTAAAGTTGCTTTGATTGAGCTCAGATAACAGTTTAGCTGGTTTTTAGAATGGGCCGGTTCCTTAAAAAACAATTACTCATTACTAAAAGGTATAAGGTATATTGGGAAGAGTGGTACAAAACTATCCAAAGGGTCATTGAGAACATTTATCAACACGTAGAGAAAATATGGCTCAAAAAGTGGTCAAGAACAACTGGTCAAGAAGGAGATTAGGAGGATTTTGGCAACATTACAAAAACTAGTGGATTACAGTACTCAGTAAGTATCAGTTAAGCCAGTCCATTTATGTGACAGCAATAAGTTGTATTCTTATATGACTTGGTTGTGAGGTAGGGAAGCAAGAAAAAAGTCTTAACTCACAAAGAAAAACATCCAAGCCTGGCTAAACTTTGCAAGAAGGTATATCCAACCTCCCACAACCATGCAGAAAAAAGTATTGTTGCCAAAAATACCACAGCATCATCAAACGATCACCATAACCACAGTAAAGCATGGTGAAGCATTTCAGCTGGAAATGAGTTTAGTTATGATTGTTGAAATCATAAATCACTCCGATTATTAGTTTACTTTGTTACAAACCCTTCAAATCTCTGGTAGGAAATAGTGATGATCTGAACTCGAATCGAACCTGAGTTTGGGTCAAACTTTATGAGTTCGTATGAACTCAAAACTATCTGAACTATACGAATAACTAGTTAGTGATTTCGGTCACTAACTAGTGATTATGGTAACCCTTGATGTAGCATTCGATTTCAGTAACCCTCTAATGAAGCCTTCAATTTCGGTAACTCTCGAATGTATCGTTCGGTAAACCTCAAATTGGCCATAACACTCGAATGTAGCATGCAGAAACCTGACAATTACCTGATCGTGGGGGAAGGAAGTATTTAAAGGGAAACTGAAAAAAAATTATTTGCCTTTATCCATTTCTATATTTTTAATGCTGTCAGGATCTTGACCTTTTTTGCTCTGTGTTCCCTGTCACTAGATCTCCTCATGTCCTGTTCAGCTCACTCCTAGTTAGTGTGATGGTCTTCTCTCTATGTATCCACCCCTCCCAAAATCGAGGCACATTTGGAGTATGGAGCATGTGGCAGTGGAGATGATCTGTGCCCCCCTACAGCCAATGAATTCACCCAGTGATTTTGTGTTATAGTGAAAGTAAACTGCTTTGCTATGGGAAGGTAGACAGCACTGGGAGCTGTAATCACTGCTTGAATCAAGGTAGATTTCTTTTAGCTGTAGGAGTGTGAAAGTGTGTGTGTTTGGGGGGGGGGCTTTGTAATTGATTTCTTTAGTACAGTGCTACATTGGGACTTCCAAACACAGACAGCAGCAAACTGGAGGATTGGGTTTATCTGCACAAAAAGAGCACAGAGTAACAGATAATGCTTATTCCCTTTCTGATCTTAATGCTGAATCAATTAGCCATGCAGTGACAGAGAAATAAGCATTACTTTAATAGAATGGATAGTTTTACATGTAGTGTGCCAGGGGGAGGGGATGGGTGATTGACAGTTCTTTACTGACTAGCTTTGCCCCGCCCCCTTTGAAAAGTAAAACTCCCAGAGCTAAAAAAAAAAAAAAACAAGGGATAGGAAGGTCAGAGAAGAAAAAAAACAGATTTAAGATTGGTGGTAATTAATCCTAATTACTGTGTGATTAAGTTAAAAAATTATTTGCCCCAGTTTACATGTCCTTTAAATAGGTTGGTGATATGGACATGTTCCCCAGACATTTCCAAGGTGCCACAGCCATTTACAGTAAGTTAACATTGTTATTTTTTCTGTATTACTTCCAAACTTTTCAAACTATAACTTCCCATTGACTTTAATGGGTTTGTTTTCGAACTATAGAACTTCCGAACTTTTACTGAAATAAACGAGCGATGGTGTACATCTTATTTGTTTAGGGTAAACGCCCCAAACATAATTTGCCCCAAATGTGGAAATTTTGCGATATCCCCTTAATAGTTACTATGTTGCACAACAATAACCCCTTCATTTAAAAGTACTGCAATCAACCAAATTGAATTTACATTTGTTTGTTCTTAACTTTACACTGCACCATAGACATACTGTATAGCTATATTACAGCCCGACCTACTATATACGCCTTGCTACACAGGTATGGATCCTGAGTAGTATATGGTTGCAATTTTTTTATTTACTATCTCTTCTAAACAGATCAATAGGTTGAAATATATAGATTTGTCAGACACGAACCATGAAACAAAACATGGCAACTATTGCAAAAAGTATATTTGGTACGTGTTTGAGTTGCCTATAGGGACGCAAACACTTTACCGTTCTACCCACTGACCAAATACCCATGACATGTGTGGGCTGCAAGGGGAGAAATTAAAGGAATAGTTCACTTGCATTGAAGTTATTTTTTAACATTCTATTAACCATAATTGCTTGCTATTTCCCAGGATCAGAAATTTTCTGTAATCGTATATCTTTAATGTGTAAGACATTGTATGATAATGTATCTCCAAAGGAAACCAAAAAACTATTTAACTCAATAGTCGCTACAGGCAGAAAGTATGTGATGTAATATAATGGTGCGGGATTGTAATCAGAGATGGACGAACTAGAAGTTTGGTTCATTTCCGAAGAACTGAAGTGAAAGTTTGGAAGTTTGAAAAAACCATTAAAGTCAATGGGGAGATAATAGTTCGAAGTTGGATAAATGGCAACTTACTGTAAATGGCTGTGGCACCTGGGAAATACATTAAAAAAAAATAAATAAAAATACCCTTGCGGAAAATATGTTTTAAGATCTAATTTTAAAAAAAAATTCCATTCTCAAATGGAAAATATTTCAGATAAATGTTTTTAATCAGAATTTTTTTTAAAATAAAAAATGTTTTGCATTTTATAAGAAAGATGTACAGTCGTAGAGTTAAACATTCAACACAAGAAGAAAATATGTGTCATCTTATACTAATTAGTAACGGCAAGATTAATAAAGGCCACAATCAACCAATAATCATTTTTGCCAATAGTCCTCATTTACACTGGTTGTCTTTGTAGAAACAATACTTAGAGGAAACTGTAACTGACCAAAATAACTAAAACTAAAAGCCAAAAAATAAATAAATAGGTGCTTTGAAAAAGGAATGAACAGGGGGGGTGGGGGGTGTTTCATGTAATTATTGTTAATTGCCAAGTTGCCAAGAGTTAATTTAATAGCCCTATTTCTCTTTAAAACACAATTTTCACTTCTAGAACTTTCTCCAATTTCCTATTTTACCAAATGCAATACCTCATATTTGAACCGCACTAAAGTTTCTAAGGCACTTCCATTACCATAACTGAAATACATTGATGAATAGTTTTATATATTACATATACATACGTAATATATTACGTAAGATGTTCTGTGGTGGTCACTTGGTGGGCTAAAGTCATTCTATAATTAAAAAAAAAACAGAATTTTTTTTTTTTTTTTTTAAATATTGCCGCAATATAAAAGGGGAAGCTGATCAGATCATCAATAATTAAGTTCTCAAAAGCATTTAAGGAAGGCGTAAATGGAAACTTCAACTCCTTTATAAAAATATACATGTTAAACCCATTAACTGCATTGTATTTTTTATATATATATATTTATATCTCTATGACTTGAATGGCTACATTCAAGGGTTACGGCCAATTTGAGAGTTACGGAACGATACTTTCTAGAGTTACAGAACTAAAATTAGGGCCTAAAGAAATTGACCATTACATGAGGGTCACCGAAATTGAACATTACATTTGAGGGTTGCCAGACGATACATTCGAGGGTTACTGAAATCGAACAATACATTCGAGAGTTACCGAAATCCGCCGATACATTCAAGGGTTACTAAAGGCTACATTTGAGGGTTATCGAAATTCGAACGATACATTCAAGGGTTCAGGGTTACCAAAATCGACCACTACATTAGAGGGTTACCAAAATTGGCTGCTACATTTAAAGGTTAGTGAACATTGCATTTGAGGTTAACGAAATCAACCGCTACATTTGAGGGTTACCAAAATCGACCACTACATATGAGGGCTCCCAAATGATTTACTGAAATGGAAGTTACATTTGAGGGTTACTGAAATCGAAGGCTACATTCGAGGGTTATCGAAATTGAAGGCTACATTCGAGGGTTATCGAAATCGAAGGCTACATTCGGGTGTTACTGAAATGAAGGATCCAAACTAGTTCAGATAGAACTCAGATAGTTTGAATTCATCCGAACTCATGAAGTTCAGCCAGAACTGGGTTTGTGTTTGGGTCCATCACTAATTGTCTTTAGATGCATTTGTTATCATGTTATTACCTTTCAAATGTTAGATGCCTACCTACTCTTTATTTTGACATCTTCCATTCTTGCCACAAATACTCTTCCACTGGTTTTGCCATAGTGGAACTATCTTCTGAGAAAAGCCTTAAATATGTAGTGAGTAAAATAAAGGACTTAAAATAGTCAGCAAACACATTTTTCAGCTCCAATCATTTTATAAAGACAAGGACCAGAAATAACTTAATCTGTAAAACAACAACATATCATTCAGCTATACAAAGTAGAGAAATATACACTCACAATAAACATAAAGGAACAGATTGGGTTGTTGGTCATCGTAGTGATTGTACCCTCAATTTGTCCTTTTCAAGTCCTATAACATCTCTTCCCAGTAAAATCATATTTATATTTTCTAAATATAAATATAAAGCTTTATTAAGAGAGTTTAGAGAGAGTTAGCCAACTAAAGCTCTGGAAATGGTTGGGCAGATCTTAATTTTCTCTTAAACCAAAGTTGCCATATATGCAATGTATATATAAGCATGTTTACCACATCCATGGATTTTTTTTTCTATAAAACCTGGACCCACCTAACCTTAGGATTGCAATACTTACCTTGATCCGAGCATCATTTAAAACGCTGCTGATTTCAGATCAGAGTTACAGCAAACTGAGAAAATATAGAATTCATATTTAGAACGCTGCTGATTTCAGATCAGAGTTACAGCAACTGAGAATATAGAATTCATTTAGAACGCTGCTGATTTCAGATCAGAGTGATACAGCAAACTGAGAAATTATAGAATTAATTTATAACGCTGCTGATTTCAGATCAGAGTGATACAGCAAACTGAGAAATTATAGAATTCATTTAGAACGCTGCTGATTTCAGATCAGAGTGATACAGCAAACTGAGAAATTATAGAATTCATTTAGAACGCTGCTGATTTCAGATCAGAGGAATACAGCAACTGAGAAAAATATAGAATTCATTTAGAACGCTGCAGATTTCAGATCAGAGTGATACAGCAAACTGAGAAATTATAGAATTCATTTAGAACGCTGCTGATTTCAGATCAGAGTGATACAGCAAACTGAGAAATTATAGAATTCATTTAGAACGCTGTTGATTCAGATCAGAAGTGATATAGCAAATGAGAAATATAGAATTCATTTAGAACGCTGCTGATTTCAGATCAGTGATACAGCAAACTGAGAAATTATAGAATTCATTTAGAATGTTGCTGATTTCCCATCAGATTGATACAGCAAACTGCAAAATTATAGAATTCATTTAGAATGTTGTTGATTTCAGATCAGAGTGATACAGCAAACTGAGAAATTATAGAATTCATTTAGAATGTTGCTGATTTCACATCAGAGTGATATAGCAAACTGCAAAATTATAGAATTTATTTAGAATGTTGCTGATTTCAGATCAGAGTGATACAGCAAACTGAGAAATATATAATTCATTTAGAACGCTGCTGATTTCAGATCAGAGTGATACAGCAAACTGAGAAATTATAGAATTCATTTAGAACGCTGCTGATTTCAGATCGGAGTGATACAGCAAACTGAGAAATTATAGAACTCAATTAGACTAATTGAATTAGACCAATTAACTAGTAATTCAAGCTATATCCCAGAATGGTGATTTAAGAAGATTTCTATATCTCTCACAAGTATCTGTCCTCTTTGTCAGTACAGTCTGTTTTTTTTTTCCTTTAAAGGAGTAATTTATTTCTGAGCTTTTTGTGAAAATTCTCTTATACAATTATGGTTCTTGTTAAAAAAACTATTTCGGATTAATTAAGGCAAATTGGGGTTTGCAAAAACTTTAGTAAATATTAAGTGGCTTGGCGCCCTTGGTCAAAACTAATTACTTCTGAGAAATTAAAATTCTGTCCAGATGTGACTTATAGTCTGGGATCATTATATATTAAAGTCAGCAATGCACAACAATACTATCAATTACATGAATCTTGCTAAACTGTGACTTTCAAATCGATATAGTCAACATAATAAAATAGGCTGAGAAATTGGCTCAGTGGTTTGGTTAAATGGAAAAGAAAACAATGTACAGTGTAAAGTTATTTCATTCTTTACAATGTAAAATGGATTTTACACGTTTGTATCGTACTTATGGAATAAATAATAGAATATTGCTCACACAGTAAAACTGCAGCTTGTGTAAAATGTTTGTATGTAGAAATAGGACCTTAAAGGGCAAGTAAAACATCTGAGCAACACTGAATCATAAGGCAGAGCTACTTGACAGTAAAACTTTATAACGTGTATATTGAGTGTTTTTCTTTACGAACATTGTCTAACGTTGATCGTTGACTTGTTTATTCGCTCCCCACACCCACCTGCATCTTACAGCTTTCAACGAATAAAATGTCTATTATACCTATACGCTAGCATCGAATCTGCAAGTAAAATTTCTATTATCCCTATACGCGAGCATTGAATCTGCAAGTAAAATCTCTATTAAAACTATACGCGAGCATCGAATCCACGAGTAAAATGTCTATTATACCTATACGCGAGTATCGAATCTGCAAGTAAAATGTCTATTATACCTATACGCGAGCATCGAATCAGCAAGTAAAATGTCTATTATACCTATAAGCGAGCATCGAATCAGCAAGTAAAATGTCTATTATACCTATACGCGAGCATTGAATCCACAAGTAAAAGTCATTATACCTGTACGCGAGCATCGAATCCACGAGAAAATTGTCTATTACCTATATGCAGCATCGAATCTGCGAGTAAAATTTCTATTATCCCTATACCGAGCATCGAATCTGGAAGTAAAATGTCTATTATAACTATACGCGAGCATCGAATCCCACAGTAAAATGTCTATTATACCTATACGCGAGCATCGATTCACAAGTAAAATGTCTATTATACCTATAAGCGAGCATCAATTCAACGAATAAAATGTCTATTATACCTATACGCTAGCATCGAATCTGCAAGTAAAATTTCTATTATCCCTATACGCGAGCATTGAATCTGCAAGTAAATCTCTATTAAAACTATACGCGAGCATCGAATCCACGAGTAAAAGGTCTATTATACCTATACGCGAGCATCGAATCCACAAGTAAAATGTCTATTTAACCTATAAGCGAGCATCGAATCTGCAAGTAAAATGTCTATTATACCTATACGCGAGCATCGAATCCACAAGTAAAATGTCTATTATACCTGTACGCGAGCATCGATTCCATGAGTAAATTGTCTATTATACCTATACGCGACATCGACACCACGAGTAAAATGTCTATTATACCTATACGCGAGCATCGAATCTGCAAGTAAAATGTCTATTATACCTATACGCGAGCATCGAATCCACAAGTAAAATGTCTATTATACCTATACGCGAGCATCGAATCTGCAAGTAAATGCTATTATACCTATACGCGAGCATCGAATCCACAAGTAAAATGTCTATTATACCTGTCCGCGGAGCATCGAATCCACGTAAATTGTCTATTATACCTATACGCGAGCATCGAATCCACGAGTAAAATGTCTATTATACCTATACGCGAGCATCGAATCCACATATAAAATGTCTATTATACCTATAAGCGAGCATGGAATCCACAAATAAAATGTCTATATACCTATACGCGAGCATCGAATCTGAATCGCGAGTATAATGTTATTATACCTATACGCTAGCATCGAATCTGCGAGTAAAATGTTATTATCCCTATACGCGAGCATCGAATCTGCGAGTAAAATGCCTATTATACCTATACGCAAGCATCGAATCCACAAGTAAAATGTCTATTATACCTATACGAGCATCGAATCCACAAGTAAAATGTCTATGATACCTATAAGCGAGCATGGAATTCACAAATAAAATGTCTATTATACCTATACGCGAGCATCGAATCTGCGAGTAAAATGTCTATTATCCCTATACACTAGCATCGAATCTGCGAGTAAATGTCTATTATCCCTATACGCGAGCATCGAATCTGCTAGTAAAATGCCTATTATACCTATACGCGAGTATCGAATCAGTGAGAAAAATGTCTATTATACCTATACACGAGCATTGAATCCATGAGTAAAATGTCCATTATACCTGTACGCGCATCGAATCGGCGAGTAATGTCTATTATACCTATACGCGAGCATCGAATCTGCAGTAAAATGTCTATTTAACCTATACGCAAGCATCGAATCCACGAGTAAAATGTCTATTATATACCTATACGCGAGCATCGAATCTGCAAGTAAAATGTCTATTATACCTATACGCGAGCATTGAATCACACATAAAATGTCTATTATACCTATACGCGAGCATACGATCGGTGAGTAAAATGTCTATTATACCTATACGCGAATCGAGCTGCAAGTAAATGTATATTAACCTATACGCGAGCATCGAATCCACAAATAAAATGTCTATTATACCTATACACAAGCATTGAATCCATGAGTAAAATGTCCATTATACCTGTATGCGAGCATCGAATCGGCGAGTAAAATTGTCTATTGTACCTATACGCGAGCATCGATTTCACAAGTAAAATGTCTATTATACCTATACGGAGCATCGAATCCACAAATAAAATGTCTATTATACCTATACGCTAGCATCGAATCCAAGAGTAAAATGTCTATTATACCTATACGCGAGCATCGAATCCACAAGTAAAATATCTATTATACTATACGCGAGCATCGAATCCACGAGTAAATTGTCTATTATACCTATACGCGAGCATCGAATCCACGAGTAAAATGTCTATTATACCTATACGCGAGCATCGAATCCACAAGTAAAATGTCTATTATACCTATAGGACATCGAATCCAGAATAAAATGTCTATTATACCTATACACTAACATCGAATCTGCGAGTAAAATTTATATTATCCCTATACGCGAGCATCGAATCTGCAAGTAAAATGTCTATTATCCCTAAACGCGAGCATTGATCTGCGAGTAAAATGTCTATTATCCCTATACGCTAGCATCGAATCTGCGAGTAAATGTCTATTACCCTATACGCGACCATCGGATCTGTGGTAAAATGTCTATTATACCTATACGCGAGCATCGATCATCCCGAGTCGTTCATGTGATATTAACGAATGTTCGAACGCGAGAGCTCGAGTAGTGCACGTAAGAGTAAAATTTTGAAATTCGTGGATATTCTCCAAACGATTTCCCAGGTCCCACAGCAATTTATATTAAGTTACCATTGATATTTAAGTTTTATTTCATTCAAACTTTTCTAACTATTTGACTCCCATTGACTTTAATGGGTCCGTTTTCAAACTTTCGAACTTTCCATATAGTTCGAAAGTTCGATAATGGACCGAACTTTCGAAAGTTCGGCCATCGCTAGTCCCGATCTGTGAAATCCCCTTTGGAACTGGTTCCGGTTTGGGTCCATCTTAAAACCTCCGAGCAACTGGACTTAAGTTTAGTTCTTGAAGACCTAGTCATCCGACTGGCTTTCTCAATTCCCTAGTCATCCGACTGGCTTTCTTAATTCCTCAGGTCAGACTCAGCCGTCTACTTGCATCTTAAGGATAAAGGACATACCTTTGAAGATGGTAATGTTAACAAATTGGCAAAGGAACATGACTAGTTCAAGAGAGGTGTCAAGAGGCCATTTATGTGAAAATAAGAAACAAGCCTAATAGAGATGGGGGGGTTCGACACCCAACTGTCTGCCATGTACAATGCTGTTTTGACACCTTACCCTGGGTGTTCCTATATGCACCATCATGCATTCAGAGGTCCCTAAATCCTGGCTTGATATGCTAATTGGGATTTTCCAGGGTACATAATTGCCAACAGATTCTTGTACAAGTTATTCGTGCATTGAGAAAGCTGGTCGATGACTAGCGAAACGTCTTCTAGAACTAAACTTCAAGTCCAGTTGATCTAACTGAATACAACAGATATATGACCTGGATGAATGAGAACATTCACAACATATCTATGCAGTAATACTGTAAATTAATAATTGCATTACTAATCATAGGTGCAACATGCCTTTTAATGGTTACCTTACAGAAGTGTTGGTAGATCATCCATTTAGCATAGGAGACGTATAAATTGGTATATGACTTGTGACTCACATTGCAAGTTCAATCAATTTACAACACAGTGAGTAGACTGATGCTTATATAAATACTTTAAAGAACTGTAAAGAGAGATGTAAGACGGGCCTGCTTGTAAAAGAGCATGAAGAAATGGGAGAGGAAGTGGAAACCTTTTGAAGGAAGAGGGGATGGGGGAGATTTTGCCACATAACAGATTAGCCCTACACCTGGCAGTGTCTTTCTATTATTTGTAAATGAAAGAGTGATCGTGTCCTTTAAACTAAACATATAATAACCTTAAATCCCAATGCAATCTGAAGAATTTGTCAAACAGCTTTGTTCAATGAAGCTCGATAATAAATTCCCTCAGTGGTTAATTTATTATCAAGAAATGTACAAACAATTTATCAGCATAAATAAAGAGGAGGAACCCCCATATGGAAAAGAACACAGTCCGTGTAATTTACCAAGACAGCATTATTAATGTTCACCGATCTCCCAGCTGTCTCCAGGCGAGATCTATACCTCTATTGCTTAATTGTTCTTTTAGCAAGAAAGTTTAATATTGTTCCTGCGAGATAAAAATCAAATTGCAGTGCTGAGTTGGTCAAAGCAGTCGCAGAAATATGGATTCATCTTCATCAATATTTATCTGTTTTTCACGGTGTGACAATTTTATTTTCATTATTTGCTCACTGCTGATTGCTTATTGTTACAATGCTATCCGTGAAAGCCAATCATCTCTTTGGATCAACCTTCATTTTACCTTGAAGAGGCTCTGCCTTTTTCCTGTGAATTCTGCTCACCAGTAGTTTTGTTATACATAAAAAAGTAGAGATCGACACAACCACATCACTTTGTTTAAGGAGGCTACTGCCCCTTCCTAAGTGTAGATACTCCCATACATCTTTATATGGTGTGTGGAATAAAACTTGCATAAATGCAATAAGTGTGACACTTTTTACATTAAAGGGCATGTCCACCCCCACAACGAAAATTTGCCCCACTGCTGGCCCCAATATGTTGTGTGTAAAAAATCCTTACCTACTACTACTCTGCTCACATATGGTTGTCCTGCATTGGCTGCTGAAAGTCCAGAAAAGTGAAAAGTAGGAGCCTATCTGTGTGTCATCCTGCCTGCTATTTCTGGTCCTCTTAGAGGACTCAGGCATGCACAGTGGGGCTCTCCTTACTTCTCCCTCCCCCTTGGCGCTGCATCTGCCTATAAAAACATAAATAAAAAAGCATCTTACAATGTAGGGCAAACCCCTCCAACCCTAAATGTGTAGCTTAAAAAGTAGTTTAAAATTAGCACCAAATTGAACTTTCCCAGCTTCATTCCCTGTACTCATTCCCTCGACACATCAGAGATTGGCTGACTCTCAGGCATCACAGACAAAGCTGCCGGTCAGGCCCCTTCTGCTGTTCTGTGCCTGATATCATTAGCATAAGGGGCTGAGAGCGGGAATGAAGGTAGGTAAGAACATTTTGGGGCAGATTTAAACTTTTAAGCTAGTGTTTAGGGCTGATTATATGTTTTTTTTTAATTTGGGGGTGGAGATACCATTTAAAACAAAAACCTGGTAACTTCTCAGTTACCTGCTTTAAATTCCAAACAATGCATTCAGCACATTATTAGATGCATTACTAACCAATATTTAAGGATAATTATTGCTCCAATA